>VDFB02026016.1:0-16175 GCA_007258455.2 Sequoia sempervirens
AAAACCCCACACTCCAAAAGTCACCCAACATATTATTCATAAATCAACAAGATTAAAATATACTCGTAGAGAAAGCTTTCTCAAGAGTATCACCAACAAAAGATCTAGAGGTAACAAGGAATGTCAAAGAGGAATTCAAAAGTAGGCTACACAACTACAAAATGGGTCAAGATATTATTAGAAGACAATCAACAAATCACACAACATTGTTAGAAGATCAAGACTACTTTCCTATTTTTTAACAAGCATGATGGTTGGATTATTTTCTTTAACTAATAGAATATAATGAATCTATGACACGATAGTTGGCTAGGACATTGTAAAACAATGAAGCCACAATAAGAGGATTGAGGGTTGATTCCTTTGAAGTGGAAATTGTAGAAATCTTTGGGTTACTTACAATCAGAGAAGAGTTTCTAGTTAGAGCTGATGTGATTACAGTTCGGGTTGAATGTGTGCAACCAAAAGAGGAATTGCATTCCTTAGCCCAAGGTACCAAATTTCTTTCCTTACCTTAGTTATAGGCATATGTAGTTGTGTATATAATTAAGTACCTAACCTATGATGGTAGGCAATCATTGTTGTATACAATACATTTTAAGTTATTAAGCCATCTTTGTCATCAGAGGCTTACAAATATTCCCAATTATTTGTACAATTTGTTGAAAAGAATGTTTTTCAAATACAAGAGGAAGAGAAACTTGTCAAATTTATCCCATCATTTTTTAGTCATCTTGTTGATAAAAAGAAGTCTTAGTACCCAATTCCTAGATGTTTCTTGGGAATATTTCTTAGCATGCAATGATATAAATGACAAACCCTTGAGGCTCGAGCTAGTTGAAGGGAAGGGCACGAGAGGTGAATGATCCTCCATAAGAAGAAGAGGAAGAGGAATATGCAACCTCTTCCCCACGAGTTTCCTCACCTATTCGTAGAAATAATGAACAACCAAAGCCAAAGATGGAAGAAACTCAACCTCAACCTCTGAGGAGAAACCCAAAGCATCTCTAGATTCTAAGGACCCTACCTCCACAGAAAAAACCCTTCTATTGCTGAAACACACAAGAGAAAGTGTACAACTTCCTCCTCTATAATAAAAAATAAACAAAAAGGGTGCATACAACCAAAGAGGCATTCACACCACCTAAGGGAAAAAGGGGTTGCAAGAGGAAGGGTTCATTCTAAACAAAAGAAGGTTGTCCTAGTGGAGTCAGAGACAGATTCATAAATATAAAATTTATTTGTTGATAGAGAATAGTCAAAAAGCATACAATTTATGTGTTTGGACACAAGCTCAGATTCCGAGTCTAAAGATGACCTATTTATAGCAAGAAAGAAAACTAAACCTACTAACAATCTAAAAGATCAAGAGAAACTTGTTTCTTTTGGTAAGTCTAAAGAAGACTTCATTTTGGATTATGAAAAGAACTATTTTAAAAAGATAAAGAGGAAATTAGTGAGTTGCAGGTAGCTCTTCAGAAAATAAAAGAATTAGAAGAGCAATTAAAAGGGTTCCAACAAAAGGAAATAAGGTTGGATAACAAAGTTAAAGAGTTGGAGAGTCAGTTGTTGTTGGAAATCGTGTCTCAACTTACTGGCTTGACATTGGCAGCATTGTGTTCTTCTCTCTCTTTGTTGGCTAGACAACGCACCATTGAAGGGACTTTGTTCATAGTCTCTTCAATGGCCCAATAAGCTTTCATGTCTCACCTAGCTCTTCATCGACAAGACATTGCATGGTCAACGAGAATTCACCCATTATCTCCTCAACAAACTGATACCCCTTCTTGTGGCGTCGTGTTTATTTTGTCAGCGGGAGTTTCTAAGATGTCTCTTCGACATTTTGAAACTGTGATGGAGTATATTGTTGGTAGGAGGTTGCACTATCATTAAGACATTGAGTCATGTCTCCTCGACATGCCAATGATAGGATGGAAGAATCTTGTTGGTGTGACTTTGTGAGTTCATCGAGACATTGTGAAATGTCTCTTAGACATGCTAATAGAAGTCTTGAACGATCTTGTCGATGTGACTTTGAGTGTTCATCGTGACTTTAGGAAATGTCTCTTCGACAAGTTGACAAACCTCTTGAGCGATAAAGTGGACATCGATGAGACCTTTGTGTATTGGTGTGAGAAGCTGAAATCTCTCATCAACATGCCGATGGACTTGGTCAATAGTGTACTGTGAGAAGCACGTATCAATGTGACTCGAACAGATCGGTGAGAGATTTGTGGTTTTCTCTTCAACATGGCCTAATATGGTAACTATTGTGTGATGGTTGGTCTACTATTACGAATGGGAACTAAATTGGTATGTTTCCTACATGGGTCTGGTGATGCAGATTAATTGAATCCTCCCAGGAAGGAAAATGCTATAATGTGTAATGCATTGTAATGGTGCAAGAGAGTCATTTTGTGAGTTTGATGAGTGAGAATGAGGTTGTTCAGAATTGTTATGCTACCTGAATTGTATGCGATGAATTGACATCTGAGAGCAACAAACTGTAACTTTGTATGTGGACTTTGTTCACTATAATAAAAAGTGTTTTTGCTTGGTGTGGTGGGTTTTTCTCCCGTAAGGGTTTTCCCACATTAAATCTGGCATCCATTATGTGATTGTGTCAATTTTTTTCTACTCTGTTATTCCTCTAATGTGCATCTTTAATGAACTGTAATTTGAAATTGAACCATATGTCTACATTCTCTTCATAGAATTAGCATTAGGAAAGTGTTTTCACACTTCTGCTTTCCTTACAAGTGGTATCAGAGCCTTGCCAGTTGTGTTATCCTTGTGGGTTGTACGGGTTTTTCATACCAATTTTGAAGTAGGAGTCTTGTAGAGGAATCTGGTAATCTTGATTGCAAATTAAGATGGCAAGCACATCGGGAAAGATAGAAATCAAAAAGTTCAATGGTGATAATTTTGAGTTTTGGAAACTCAAAATGGAAGACGTATTGGTAGATAAAGATCTCTGGATTGTTGTGTCTAGAACTAAACCTTTAGGCATGAAGCAAGAAGATTGGGACCTCGCAGATAGAAAATCCAAAGGGTTGATAAGACTATGTATTGCAAACTCTATTCTCTTGAATGTTCATGAAGAGAAGTTTGCATCTTCTTTGTAGAAGAAACTTGGTGACATTTATCAGGGTAATTCCTTGGTGAATAAGTTATTCTTGAGGAAGAAGTTGTACTCTTTGAAAATGGAGGAAGGGGTGTATGTGGCTGATCATTTGAATACGTTCAATATGCTCATTGCTCAATTAACATTTGTAGGTGTGAAGATAGATGATGAGGATTGATGTATGCTTATGTTATGTTATTTTACCAACTCGTGGGATCATTTAATGATGGCTATTGGGAGTACGACAATCACTTTCAAGATGGAAGATGTGGTTGCTTCATTGCTATCAGAAGAGATGAGAAGGAAATATTCTGAGATGGTAAAGGAGGCTCTTGCTATTTGAGGTAGATCAAAGGAGAAAGGAAAGAAGAAGTACAAGAAGTCTAAATAAAAGTCTAAAGGGAGATCAAAGTCTCTTAGAAAGAAGTCCAAGGTGAAATGCTAGAATTGTGGGCAGCTTGGTCATGTCTGTAAGGATTGAAAAGAGGAGAAAAAGAAGAAGAAGAAAAATAATTCTTCGGATAATGATTCTTCTCATAGCGATGTAGATGCCTTCATTGCAACCTTGGTAACTCAGGCATTAGATGATTTCTGGCTCATTGACTCAGGTGCATCTTTTCACATGACATCTCACAGAGATTGGTTTAAAAAGTATGAAAAGTATGCTAGTGGAAAGGTGTATATGGCAAGTGACTCATCTCTTGAAATTGTTGGTCGTGGAAGAGTCAGAATTCAATTTCCTGACAGAAGAATCAAATGAATTGATGGCATAATGCATATACCAGGTTTGGCTCAAAATTTACTTTTTGTTAGTAAGTTGAATGATGTTGGCATGCAAGTTTCATTCTTGAATGGTGGTTCTAAGATGACTAGAGGCTCAATTGTGTTGGCTAGGGGTGCTCGGATTGGTACTCTATACAAGTTGGACGCACATGATGTTCAATGTAATAGTGTCTTTGTGAAGTCAAGCAAGGCTACTCATGTAGAGAAAGAGAACGAAGTTCCTCTAGGTGCAAACTCTTTGGAGATGAAACTCCCTACAGAAAAGACCATGCTCTGAAATCAAAGGCTCGACCACATTGTTGACAAAGAATTAAAAGCTTTGAAAAATAAAAACCTGGTTGTAGGGCTTGATGATTGTAACCTTGAGTTCAATTTTTGCAAACATTGTATATATGGAAAACAACATCGTGTTTCATTTTACTCTAGTCCTCATAAATCTTCTGGTGTTTTGGATTATATTCACTTTGATGTTTTTGGTCCAGTAAATGTTTCTCCGTTAGTGGAATCAAGATATTATGTTTCTTTTATTGCTGATTATTCGAGGACATTTGTGTATTTTCTAAAAAGTAAATCAAAAGTGTTAAGTTGGTTTAAAGATTTTAAAAACTTGGTTGAAAATTAGACTGGAAGAAAAATTAAATGCTTGAGGATAGATAATGGTGGTGAATTTTGTTTTGCAGATTTCTAAAGGTATTGCAAAGACCATGGAATAAAAAGGCATAAAACAACACCTTACACTCCACAACAAAATGGAGTTGCTGAAAGGTTGAATAGGATGTTGATGGAAAGGATGAGAAGTATGTTGAACAATGCTAGTCTGGAGTAGAAGTTATAGGTTGAGGCTATGGATACATGTTATTTAATAAATTGATCTCCCTCTTCAGCACTTGTTGACAAAACGCCTATGGAAGCTTGGTTTGGTAAGAAGCCCTTTTTAAGAAATGTAAGTCTTTAATTGCGAAGCATATGTTTATGTGTCGAATGAGAAAAGATCTAAGTTGGGGAACAAGGCTGATAAATGTATCTTCATTGGCTACGACATTGGTGTGAAAGGATACAAGTTTTGGAATCATGTGACTGAAAAGGTTGTATACAACAAAAGTGTAATATTTTGTGAGTTGAAACCTTCTTCAGTGGATTTGTAGTCAGAGATGAAAGAAGAAAAGAAAGAAAAAATAGTTGAATTCCTCGAACCCCAGATAAAGAGGAACTATGAAGTGTACCTAAAACTGAGGAGAGTTCTAGCAGCTCCGAGAGTTTTGAAGAAGAAGAACCACAACCTCAGCCTTAGCCTTTGAGGAGGTCTACATGTGAAAGGAAACAACCTGAAAGGTATGATTTTTCTATGTTGGATGTAAATTGTGCCTATGCTTTGATTACAAGCATTAATGAGCCTAGGATTGTGAAAGAGGCAATTGAAATGTCTGATTCAAATTTCTAGTTGGAAGCCATGCATGAAGAAAATGCATCATTGAAAAAGAATGAAACTTGGAGTCTGGTGTCCTTTCTTGAAGGTAGAAAGCTTGTTGGCTGTAAATGGGTATTTAAGAAGAAGATTGGTCTAGATGGTAGTGATGAAAAGTATAAAGCTAGGTTGGTTGCAAAAGGTTATTCCCAGGTAGAGGGAATTGATTATGGCGAAATATTTTCTTCTGTAGCTAAGCTGATATCTATCGGATTTCTTTTGTCACTTGCAACAACATATGAATTAGAGATTAAATTGATGGATGTGAAGACAAAATTTCTTCATGTAGATCTTGAAGAGGAAATTTATATGTCCTAGCCTAAGCACTTTGTGGAAAAAGGTAAAGAAAATATGGTTTGCAAGTTAAAGAAATCTCTGTTTGGTTTAAAACAATTGCCTAGAATGTGGTGACAGAATTTTGACACGTTTGTGTTGTGATTGGGATTTGTAAGATCAAAATTTGATTATTGTGTGTACTTGAAAACTAAAAATGATTGAGTTCTTATTATTGCCCTATATTTTGATGACATGTTGTTCATAGGAAATAGTAAGACTATGATTTATGATCTAAATTCTCAATTGTCAGTAAAGTTTGAAATGAAAGATCTAGGTGCAACAAGGTATATTCTAGGGATGGAAATAAAAAGGGATAGAGGAAGTAGAAAGCTTTGGCTCAACCAGAGTAAGTATATCAATATTGTTTTTGAGAGATTTGGTATGACTGATTGCAAGTAGCTAGTCATTCCAGTGTTGCAGGGAATGAAGCTATTTGTTGAAGATTGTCCAAAATCTCCTACTGAGATGGAGGACACGAACAAAGTTCCTTATGCAAGTGCAGTTGGTAGTTTAATGTATGTAATGGTATATACAAGGCCAGACATTGCCCAAGCAATGGGAGTTATTAACCGTTTTATGGAAAATCTAGGTAGACCACACTAGGATGTTGTGAAAAGAGTTTTTAGATATTTAAAAGGTACCTCTCAGTACACTTTATGCTATCATGGTAACTCAGTTGGGTCACAACTATCCCTTATCATTCAAGGTTATGTGGATTTTGATTGGGTAGGGGACATTGATAGCAGGAGATCCACTAGTGGATATATCTTCATGTTGAATGGTGGTACAGTTAGTTGGATGAGCAAGCAACAGGTTGTAGTTGCTTTATCTAGTATGGAGGCAGAGTATATGGAAGCAACACAAACTTGTAAAGAAGCCATTTGGCTTAGATGTTTGTGTTATGATATTGGGTTCAATGTAGGGCAAATTACCATTTTTTGTGATAGTCAGAGTGTTGTTTGTTTGGCAAAAAACCCAACTTTCCATGGCAGAACGAAACATATTGATGTGCAGTATCATTTTGTACTAGATATGGTGGAGGATGGAAAGGTCAGTCTTGAAAAATTGGATACTCTAGAAAATGTTGCAAACGTGTTAACGAAACTAGTGAGCACAGACAAGTTTAGGTCTATGTGCCACTTCAATGGGCCTTAGGGCCTATGAATTTCAGTAATCTCAAGTATTGGTGAAGCTAGTGAGTCTTTGTCAAGTGGGAGCATGTTGGAAATCGTGTCTCAACTTATTGGATTGACATTGGTAGCATTGTGTTCTTCTCTCTCTTTGTCGGCTACACAGTACACCATCGAAGGGACTTTGTTCATAGTTTCTTTGATGGCCCAATAAGCTTTCATGTCTCACCTAGCTCTTCATTGGCAAGACATTGTGTGGTCGGCAAGAATTCACCCATTGTCTCCTTGACAAACTGATACCCCTTGTTGTGGTGTCGTGTTTACTTTTTCAGCGAGAGTAGCTCACTTCAACAGGAGTTTCTGAGATGTCTCTTCGACATTCTGAAACTTTGTTGGAGTATCTTGTCGACAGGAGGTTGCACTGTCATCGAGATATTGAGTCATGTCTCCTCGACATGCCGATGATAGGATGGAAGACTCTTGTCGATGTGACTTTGTGAGTTCATCGAGACATTGTGAAATGTCTCTTTGACATATTGATAGAAGTCTTAAAAAATCTTGTCGATGTGACTTCGGGTGTTTGCCATGAATTTGGGAAATGTCTCTTTGACAAGTTGGCAAACCTCTTGAGTGGTAAAATGGACATCGATGAGACCTTTGTGTATCAGTGGGAGAAGTTGAAATCTCTCATCAACATGCCAATGGACTTGGTCAACAGTGTACCGTGAGAAGCACGTATCGGTGTGACTCAAATAGATCAGTGAGAGATTTGTGGTTTTCTCTTTGACATGGCCCGATATGGTAACTACTGTGTGATGGTTGGTTTGCTGTTACGAATGTGAAATAAATTGGTATGTTTCCTACATGGGTCTGGTGATGCAGATTGATTGAATCCTCTTAGGAAGGAAAATGCTATAATGTGTAATACATTGTAATAGTGCAAGAGAGTTGTTTTGTGAGTCTGATGAATGAGAACGAGGTTGTTCATAATTGTTATGCTACCTGAATTAATTGTGATGAATTGACTTATGAGAGCAAAAAATTGTAACTCTATATGTGGACTATGTTCACTGTAATACAAAGTGTTTTTGCTTGGTGTGGTGGGTTTTTCTCCCGTAAGGGTTTTCCCACGTTAAATCTGGTGTCCATTCTGTGACTGTGTCAATTTTGTTTTGCTCTATTATTCCTCTAATGTGCATCTTTAATGAACTACAATTTGAAATTGAACCATATGTCTACATTCTCTTCATAGAATTAGCATTAGGAAAGTGTTTCCGCACCTCTACTTTCCTTACAGTTGCAAGTTTACCATTATCTAGGGATGAGTTTGGATAAATTAGCTCAAATGGGCATCATTGAAATAAACAAGAAAACTCCAAATCCTTATTAGCAAAATAACTCTCCAACAGAACCTACAACCCCAACTCTAGTAACTCTTGGGTTAAAATTGTGGAATAAGATGGAAGAAGTTGCTCAACTAAAACATGGATGGAATAAAGAGAGAACAAAAATGATAGTGAGACATGAAAGAGAAATTCAAAAGTTAAGAGATTAATACTAAAAAATGATCAAATGGTTGACACAACTGTTCATCTTATGAGATGTAGGCCACTTGTTAGGGTTTATGCCCTATTCCTGCAAGAACAATTTCTAAGTTTTCAATTTAGCCAATTGATTAGTAATCTCCTTGTTTCATTATCTACAATTAAATTGTTATCAACTTATCTGAAAGCCACCCTAGGCATGTAAGACCAATTATGTGAATTTTATTTACATGGTCTGGCTTATTCCATATGATACTACCTGGAATCCACTAATTTTTGTGGGAGATGTTCAAATAAAGCATTAACATCATTCATCCAGAATGAACACCAAATAGGCCTATTATAACAACATTATCATGAAAGGGAGAAGTCACTTCCTCTTAAAATTAGAGTAGAGGTAGAGGATCCTAATAAGATGGCGGAGGAATGGATTGAATAATAGATAAACTAGAGGTGTATACAAATATTTTAGATTGCTGAGAAAAAGATTATAAAAGATTCAAAGAATTAGATTTTGGAGTAAGTAGAGAGGCACTCAAATTCTCACAAAATAGATGGAATGAACTAACTCAAGAACTAAAATGGAAATAGCCCCACTCTATTTTCAATTACTTAGAATTAATTATAAGGGTACATTAGTATATCAAGGTATCCATTGCACATCAGATTACTTGGTTTCCTGAAATTTCATCCTCCCCTTCTCTTGTATCCAATTCCACATTGGTTAGGAAGGAAGGAAGCATGAGAGAAAACAAATAATGTTAGATGGGAGAGATTATCTGTGCAAAGAGGATTCTACTTGAAGCAAGGAGGAGTTATTGATCCAATAGACTACAAAATCATTGTATTACAGTATAACAAGAGGCCCTAAATTGCTTGTGAACAAGCAAGATGCTAACTTGGGGGGTGTGATGAATCCAAAAAATGTTGGAATATGAAGTCAGTTTTATTTTTAATCCAATAGTGACAAATAGTCAACATTGATATCTAGCATTCATGGTATGCACCCCTACACGTCGAAGGCATTTCTGACAACGCTGTTTTTTTTTGGGGGACTCTCTCTTTTTGGTAGTTTTAACAAATGTTTGACATGTAGTTGTATGAGTCACATTTTCTATTTTTGGAAATTTTTGCTCGACAAGGACTCTGCAACTTAGATTTCTAATACTCTGTTGAAGTCATATTTTCTATAACTTTTTAGAAGATTATTGTAATTGTGAATTTCCTAAAAAATAAAATATAAAAGATCTTTGCTTGTGGTTTTCACTTGGTATAATTTTACCAAGTTTTCCACATAAATGTGTTAAATTTGCGCTTATTATTTTTCTCTATTTTTTACACTATAAAATTTCTTAAAGTTGTTATCAGAGCAAGTTTGTTTGTGCAGAAGTTATGCTTTTTGAGAAGTAAAAAATGACAGGAAGCACAATTACTAGATTTGAGGTGCAAAATTTTGATGGTTCTTATTTTTCTCTATGTAAGCTAAAAATTCAATCTTTATTGGTGAAGGATGGATGTACCCTAGCTCTCAAAGGAGTAGCATCAAAACTTGCAACCATGAGTGATGTAGATTGAAATGAAAATGATACCATGGCCAGAGCAACAATCCAATTATCTATAGAAGATTTAGTACTATTCAATGTTGTAGAGGAGAAAACTGCACATGACTTGTGGACTAAGCTCAAAAAGTTGTATGAGACGAAGTCATTGGAAAATAAAATTTTGTTATGTAGGTAGTTGTATAATCTGAGAATGTGTGATGATTCATCTAAACAATTTTAGTACACTGACAAGAAAGTTGGCTTCAATGGGGGTGAAAATTGAAGAAGAGGATAAGGCAACAATTTTATTGTGCTCATTGCTTGAAACTTGGGATCAATTGGTTATGGCTCTTAGTAACTCGTCTCTAAGTGGGAAATTGGTCTTTGAAGATGTGGTGACCACTATAATTTCTAAAGATTCTAGGTGGAAGACATCTCAAGGATCTTATTCTAATGAAGTCCTAATTGCAAGAGGTAGAACTCAAGAAAGAGGAAATACTGAGTGTGGACAAACCAAGTCCAAATCCAAGGGGTGCAAAAGGGTAAAATGTTGGAACTATGGAAAAAAAAGAAATGTTAAAAAGGATTATAGGCTGCCTAAAGCAAGCAAAGAAAATTATACTTCATAGGCATCTGAGGCAAACATGATAGAAGTTCAAACACAATTGGAAGATATAGAGGTATTAATTGCTGACCTAAGAGGCTCTTTACCTCATGTTTAGATTCTTGATTCTGGTGCCTCCTTTCACATGACTCCACACAGAGAATAGTTTTCTTCTTATCGATCATGTGATGTAGGTTGGTTTATATGGGAAATGAAAACCCCTATGAAGCTATTGGTGAAGGTGACATAAGAATCAAGATGTTTGTTGGAATGGTAAGGACTATTCAACATGTTAGACATGTACCAAGATTAAAGAAAAATATGTTCTCTTGGAGTTTTTGATAAACAAGGTTATTGATTCAATGGTGAAAATAGCCGTCTTAAGGTAAAAAAAGGGTGTGTTGGTTGTGCTAAAGAGTGAACAGGTAAGTAATCTCTACAGACTGGTTGGGAAAACTAGCAATGGAGAAGTTGCAGTGGCATCTAATGAAGAAACAAACTCAATATCAACTTGGCATCAAAAATTAGGCCATATAAGTGAACATGGTCTCAAGGTACTACTAGATAGAAATCTTCTCCCAAGTGCCAAATGTAAAGATTTAAATTTTTGTGAACATTGTTTGTTTGGAAAATAGAATAGACTAAGTTTTTCTAGAAGTACTACTAGAAGTAAAGATGTGTTAGAATTAATTCATTCAGATACTTGGGAAGCTCCTATTACATCTATTGGGGGTTCATCATATTTTGTTTCATTTATAGATGATTATTCTCGTAAGATGTGGATTTATCTTCTAAAGAAGAAGTCTGAAGTGTTTTCTTATTTTAAGAAGTTTAAAGCTCTCGTAGACAATCAAAAGGGTAAGACTATAAAATGTTTGAGAACAAATAACAGAGGAGAATTTTTTTCAAGAGAGTTTAACTAGTTTTGCAGTGAGTTTGGTATTGCAAGGCAATTGATAGTTGCTAGGACACCACAATAAAATGGTGTTGTTGAACGCATGAATCATATAATTATGGAGCGAGCAAGATGTATGTTGAGCATTGCTGGTTTAGAGCATAAATTTTGGGAAAAGGTTGTTTCTATAGCCTATTTCTTGAGAAATAGATCACCCACTACAAATCTTGATAGTAAAATCCCTAAAGAAGTATGGACAAGTAAACCTGTTGATTATTCCTTTCTTCGTATATTTGGTTTTGATGCTTATGCTCATATTCCTAAAGAGAATAAGAATATGTTGGATGTGAAGTCCACAAAGTGTGTTTTTCTTGGCTATGTAGAAGGTACAAAGGGGTACAAATTATGGGATACCGTTTGCCACAAGGTTATAGTTAGTCAAGATGTTTATTTTAATGAAAAATCAATGCAAATAGGTGAATAACAATAAAGTACATAAGTTATTCTAGTTGAGGTGGAAAGTTATGATCATGATAATCTATAGGTACTAGATGAAAATCAACAAAGTGAACAACGACCAAATACACCATAGGGTGATATATTACCCCTTATAAGGAGATCCACTAGAGTATATAAAGCACCTGAAAGGTACTCTCCTACTTGTAATTTTTCTTATGCATTACTAATTGATGTTGGTGAACTTGGTTCATATCAGGAAGCTTGTGAATTTGAATGTGAAAGCAAGTGGAGAGTTTCCATGGAAGAGGATATGTAATCTCTTCATAAGAACAAGACATGGCAGCTTGTACCATTTCCCAAGGGGTGAAAAGCTATTGGGAACAAGTGGGGCTTCAAATTGAAAAGGGACATAAATGATAATTTGGAGAGGTATAAAGCTCGATTGGTGGCCAAGGGTTATGCACAAAAGTTTGGTATTGATTTTGATGAATTTTTTTCACCTGTTGTATGATTAAGTACTATAAGAGTTGTTTTAGCTCTAGTTGCTAGTCTTGAATTGGAGTTAGAATAATTAGATGTAAAAACGATCTTCTTGCATGGTGATCTCTCAAAAGAGATTTATATGCAACAACCAGAAGGTTTTGAGGAAAGAGACAAGGAGAATCTTGTTTGTAGGTTGAGAAAATCGATGTATGGTTTAAAACATCCACCAAGGTGTTGGTACAAGTAGCTTGATTCCTTCGTGATGAGTTTGGGTTTTAGCATATGTAAGGCTAATCATTGTGCCTATTTTCATAGGTATGATGATGTCAATTTTGTTATTTTTCTTTTGTATGTTGATGATATGTTGGTAATGTTATCAATCGATATGCACCCTTTGATTTGAAATTAGACTATCTGTGAAACATGGAAACTTCTTTTAGATGTGGGTGATCTTATGCAAAAAGAGAATCTCCAGAGTGAGTTGGTTCTCAATGATAATCCTAATCTAAGCGATCTTGTGGTGAAACCCGATAGAAGGATAACCGGTAGGGAATGAAATTTTAAACTAACTAATGACTCACTATATTTTGAAAGTATCCTCACAACAATTCTCTATTACAATAGCTCACAATCTCATTGATATGATTTCATCGCTAGATTTGCATGAAGATTTTAAAAGTTGTAAACACACAACATGCAACCCTAAAACATAAAATTCTATGCAAAGACTCATAAAATCAAGACATATAAGGCTTCAATCTTGAAAAACACAAAGACATCAAATTGTTGTTACATGCCTGGGAGACAAGAAAATGAGGAGAACTCGTTGTTTTATTGAAACTAAAAGTGTATCTATTTGAACCGAAGTAATAACTCAATTTACAAGCTCAAAAATGTGCGAGAGCAAGAAACTTAAAATTTGAGAAGAAAAAACTAAGTTTCTTCAAGATATAACCTTCTAGAAACCCTAATCTGAGCTCACAAGAAAAGCTAAAGGAAAAGGTACCAAATTGTCTCAAAAGTCTGCATAAAAGCAGAAAAAACACACGTTTTCCATGCTCACACTGAAAAGCTCCTAAAATTAGGCTAAATATGCTTTTAAAGCAAAAAAAACACCTTATCTATCCAAGATGAAACTCAAATCTGACCCAAGGCAGAAATAAAAACAATCTGCTAAAAATAGCAAAAGATAAAAACAATATGCTTTATCTTTGCTTTACATAGTTGTAGATTTCACAATTTGACTAATTTTGCAATTAAAGATTGCTTGAAATCTTTTGCAAAATATTACAACCTTATATCTCCATTTCTCCAATACAATCTTGATTTTTCTCAAAAAATCATAAAATATACAAGGCATATATTTCTCCCTTATCAATATCATAATTGATTTCTTCAAAATCAATTCAAAAATAACAACCCTAAGTCATAAGCAAAATCATCTTGCAATTTTTATTGATTTCTCACAAAATCAATAAAACCTAGGATATTTAAATCTCCAATTTTCACTAAGGCATGAGTATGAATGTTGATATAAAAATCACAAGCCCTAAGGACTTAAATAAAGTTGACCTAGGCATATGAGAATTCGGCCCCTCAAGGTATTAAGCTTCAGATTTTTTGATTCAAAATGAAAAAGGTCCCTAAGTTCGAATTCTCCACTATTGTATTGTCAAAAGGAAACATTAGGGATACTCATAGTACTCAACCTAAATTCGAATAAGTGCAAGAGAGAAAAACAAGTCAAACCCTAAAAATCATTTCTTTTTTGCAATCATCATTTCTGAAGACTTTGGTCTCTGCCTAAAAATATAGCGTTGCCATGATAGAGCTCAATCTGTAGCTCATGTGCTTGAGAATCTTCACGTTTATCTTCAAATGGTTGAATCCTTCACTGTGATAAAGGTAAGCTTAATTTCTGACATTATTGTGGCTTTTCCACTATGATTTGGAAGAAAAAAAAAGTCCATAAGGTCGTGGCTACTCATGTATCTCTTCTGATTTCTTTATCTCATTCTTGTTGTGTTTTGTTGCTTCTTTCCTTCTTCGCCACTATGAGAGCTTGACCCTTTGTCTCTTGCTCTGTGAGCTTAGCTGCGGCCAATGTCTTCTCCTACAAGCATGCAATGGTAAATTCATTCCAGCCATGTATTTCTTTCCACAGAAAGCTTAAGAAAGCTTTTATTTTTATTTATAAATTCATGGCCATACTCAGGTTGTGCCATGTTCTCCTGACTATGAACTCGAACTAAAATTACGGCCAGAACTTCAATGCATTTTGATTATCATTTTTGCTTGAGGTAATCTGTAACCTAATGGAACTTGATGGGTTTCTTTTAACTACAAAATAATAGACCATTAGGGCTAAAATCTCTTCTCGAGTACGTGGCCATGTATCTATTCCCGAAAGGGTATCTGAAGCTTTAAAGATACCGACCCGGGGACAAAAGAACTTCTTTCTTCTTTTGCATTTTCTTATAAAACCTTGATATGGGTAACTCAGAAAATTGAAAAATCTTGTGCTTAAATCAAAACCCCAATGTGGGTGTTTCAGAAAAGAACAAGGAACTGTATATTTGATTGTTCATGAAAAACTGGGCTCGACCCATTATTTATTTATGCATTTCCTGTATGTACTTGAACTCCATCATATGGGTATTTGTTGTTTGTGAGAAAATGCATTTCTTTTGTATCACTGTTGAAATCCCTCACACGGATTCAGGAGATTCTGGAAAAAAATATCTTAAATTTGACTTTTCACATAGCATCCTGTACTTAAAGTATATTGAGCCTTCGGGTATCTTATGTTTACATTTTCAGTTACCACTATAATGTTGTTTTTCCTTGCACACAGAACTCCTTTTGATTGAACCTGTAGACTATTTATTTTCTTTAGTCTCTCATGCACTCACAACTACATTCTTCAGGGATGCACTCCAAACCTTAATTCATATCATGTTCAATGTATACATGCTGTTTGTTCTGAAAATGATTTTATGTATATGAATCCTTGAAATCCTGCCTGATAATTGTGAATTTTCTGAAAGTATAGCCTAAATGACAAAAAACATTGAATGATAGAATAAACACAAATGTTGAAAGAGTGTGTTCTGACTGTCCTCCTTTCAAAACAGTGAGGTATTTTGCATTCTTGAAACTAGCTATCTTGTTGAATCATTCACTTCACTTTACTAATCAGTTGGCTACTGTCATCGTATTGATCTTGTCTCCTTATTTTGATTGAAATCTGGAACTCCTTTACATGTCTCCATGCTTGACTGTCTTTTTAAAAGTATGCTTATCTACCTGGCACTCTTCATGCATTTTTATGCTACATTTAATAAAAATTGTTCCATACACTTGTTCTCTTCTAAAATGAAAATATGAAACCATTCTCTTCATTGAGGCATTATGTATGCCTATTCACTATCATTGATTGAAGAGAAACAACACTGTTGACCTTGCATAATATCATGAATATGATGAAAAAAACTACTATGGCAGTAATGTTGAGATTTTGCAATTAGTTAAATCAATTGAGCTTAATTAAATTAACCGTCCACCTGTAGCCTTCAGAAAGCACCCTATGTTTGTTATGAGTGGACCGTTGGTTTGATGGCTTAACGAATAAACTCTCCTTTACTCTTTCAGTTGCATTTCCTTTCTTGATGAATATGATGATTGCAATTTCTATCTCATCCCACTTGTAATGGATAAGGGGCAGCATGCTGAGCTCTACCCTTGTGGGATCCCATTTTCCTCCACATGCTTGATCTTCAAATGATAATTAGCTTCATGATTTTCCCTATAC
>VDFB02026018.1:0-39920 GCA_007258455.2 Sequoia sempervirens
TCCTTAGGAGGTGCAACTGTAACTTCCTCATCATCT
Organism: Sequoia sempervirens; assembly: GCA_007258455.2. NCBI lineage: Eukaryota > Viridiplantae > Streptophyta > Pinopsida > Cupressales > Cupressaceae > Sequoia > Sequoia sempervirens. The sequence continues at coordinate 37 of VDFB02026018.1, forward strand.
TCAATATCAAGGTCAATGTGAATCGGTGAAGAACCTGTCAAAGGTACAAAAACATGTGTTGAAGGCGGCTCCTCTGCTTCTTTCTGAGGTATGGGCTCGTCAGGAGGAGCTTCTGAATCAACTATAGGCTGCTCTTGTATGATTATGCCTGAGAATTCTAACCTTCTTTTTACATTTTTTTTCGATCTATTACCTTTGACGCCTTCTTGAGACTGACTCTTACCCTTCCCTTTTGAATGTGCTCTGGAAGAAGAGGGAATTGTCTTTGGCGGCTCTGCTACTAGAATGGAATTTTTCCTTTTAAGGATTAAGAAAACCTTGCTATGCTCAAGGACTTGTCTTGTCCTGTCTTCAACTGAGAGTGACTCTTTATTAGCCCAGTTGACTTGTGGTAGGGGCTGATCTTCAATTTGCTTCTGAGTATACATCGGGAGAAGCACATCCTCGTCATCATCTGATAACCCTTCTATGTCTTCATTTAAACAGTCCATGTAATGTCCCCTTTTTCAGCGTGATCTTGTTTTGCGATGGTTAGCCTATTTCTTGGACCCTTGTGGGCTAGCCAGATTGGTTAGAGGGTCAGTGGTACATTCTGGAGAGTTTGATCGTTTTGGTTTTCAGAGCCCAGTGACTGGTTCACAGCAGGCGTTGGCATTTCAGGAGTCCACAGCTTCTGACGACACGAGATTATCCTGAGTTCTGAGCGAGTTATGGAATTTTAAGTGATTAAGTTAATTATTTAACTTAATGTTTTATTAAAGTCACATCGACTTTATTATATTTAATATCACTTAAAAAATGTTCAAAAGGAGATTTAATATTTTAATGACAAAATATTAAAAAGGTGCGCTCAAGTATTAAGTGGAAAACTATGGAAAAGGACTTAATACTATTTTAAAAGATTTTAATGATTTAAAAAGGCGTATTCTTCTTGAAATGCATGCCCTTTTGGGTATAAAGCATTTCTCTGGCAAATGAAACTCATCTTTTGACTATTTCAATTTGCCTTGTGCTATTTTCTCCTGTGCTTTCTCCTGTGACCAGGGTTTGAACATTTGTCCATTGAGGAATGATAACTCTTCAGTGTTGAGTGCTTTTGAGGCTGTGAAAGATCAGCTGAATCAGTACAGTTGAGAGCTTCACACATAGGTTCTGCAGTTGCAGACAGAGATTATATATATACAGTTGTTTGTTCTTTGCAATAAATGAGGGTTTCTTCTTGGTGGCGCATCCTCCTTCAAAGTCAGAGGCCTCCAGCAGAGTTTCTTTACATTCTTTCCTTGGCCGTACATTTACCTTGGTTTTGTGCCTCTCTGGAAAAGGCGTTTGAAGGGTTTTAGAGAAACGCCTTCCTTTTTGATCATTTCAGTGCTTCTTCTTTGGCGTCCAGCATTTCTAAGGCATTGTATCCAGTTTCTGAGCAGGAGAAATGAGTTCTGGAGATCTGGCGTGCTCATATGCTTGATTTCACCTTTTCCGGCTGTAGATTTGGCAACTTCTTTATTTAAATAATCTGGAGCTATTTTGGTATGTGTATCACTTGCATTCTATTTGTCTCTATATAATAATGCAATCTACACTCTCTTTCTGAAGCGAATAGTGTTAATTTTCATTTTATGAGCAAATATGATGTGCGCCCCTTCTCTTCTGTCTATTAAGAATTCTCTAAAAAACTTAAAATACACCTAAAGACTTAAGAAAATTGGGGTTTGAGGTTGAGAGCCAGCAGGGCTCATCACAGTCCATCTGATGGAGAGTAAGCCTGCTGTAACTACGCCTCTGTACCTCGAACTCATCTGTACAATTAGCCCAAAAATCTTCAAGGATGGATATATGATCATAGTTCTTCTCAAGTCGGCCAGCGTAGACACCATGAGGATCAAATGATCGCCTCTCATTGTAAGACTTGAGGCCGAGTTTATCTAACTCATCTCCCATTGTCTTGGCATCTGCAACAGTCCTGCATGTATAAATTCTCAACCCTAATGGAAAATGGAGGGAGGGCTTCCTTCTGTTCCTCAAGACTATATGGACATCGTATGCTTGCCTCAAGAACTCCATGAAGACGACCTCATCTGACGGGTACCTAGGTAGCATGAGCGGGGCACTTGAATAGCCATAGACCCTAAGATAGGTGAAAGTAGGGAATTGTATGAACCAATCCGCCCACTCTGCCATCACTGCCCTGGCAACTGAAGATATGCGGACGTGCAACTCATTGTCCATGTCCCGCATAGTGTACATCAGAAAAGCCTTGTTCACTCTCTTGTAGTGATGCAAGGACTTCGTGAATTCCAACTGGGGATAGTAGTTATATATATACTGCACACTCAATGATCCCTCGGTGTTCAACCCTCTGAATTGTCCTTGATAGGCCACTAGGTAGACGAGGTACGACACCATATGAAAGACATGAAATTGGAAGTATTTTGTTATCTGCTGATGTAGACTATCACTGATCAAAGTAGGCCAATCATAGAACTCGGTTTTCTTCATGATGTGGGGTATGGCGTAAAACATCCAAGGTTGAAACTTGGTGGCATCTTCTGAGCCAGTTACCCTGTTGAGCAAGGTGATAATGATGGCAATCTCGTCCTTAAACTCTCCTCGCCCAACGTTCTTTGGAAAAGTTGTGTTTTTCTTTCATCCATCTCTGTGCAATCTTCTTACTGTATTTGTCTTTATGCATCTCCCATATTCTTTCACATTCACCCTTTGAGATAGTAACGCTTTCAGGCCATGGGGGAATGGAAAAACACTTTTCGATCATATCAGGCTTTAGACTGCAAATCAATCTGCCATCTGCTGATTGAATCTCCCTAGTAGCCGGGTTGTAATGCTTAATGCAAGCGATTACGAACTCAAGACTCTGAACTGATATAGGAATTGACGCTGCTGCGAGGAGTCCAGAATGTCCCAGGTTCCTAATTGAGGTGTTGCCTGCGCTCTCCAAGGTGTGTAGATCGAACACCGGCTTGATATGATGCAAGTCTGTCTCAGTGGTTTTGATGTAATCATGATAAAGAGCTGATTCAGTCTTGAAAACATTGGGAGTGTACTCCATTTCAAAAAACTTGAAGAATGACTGTAAACTCGCCTTGGTTCTGACAAGTTTTGAGCAATTTCTATTTTTAGAATGCTGATTTTCTTGCTCCAACGGAATTTTTTTTGAAAATTATTCTTAGATATGGGTTTTGCTCAGAACTTCGTTGCAAGACAACCCAGATCGTCCGTTTTTGAAAATTTTGAATTTTAACTGAAAAAACAACAAACCCTAATTTCTTCAATTTTTTCTGAAAAAAGCTGGCACCTGGATTTTGTTCAGAATATGATTAGAAACGGACCCAATTGATTAGATTTGCAAAACCCTGATGGCTGATCGAAAAAGTAGCCAACCCTAGAATTTGAAACTTTTTTGAAAAAGCTGTGATATGGGTTTTCTTCAAAAGACTGTTTGGAGAGGACCCAGATGATTGAAAACTGAATGCAGTGAGGATTTCACTGACATGCAAAAGAAAAACAACTGCTGCAACTTGATGAAGTTCTTTGAAAATTTCTTCAGAAGATTGAGTGAAAAAGACCCAGATGTTTGAAAATTTGAAAACCTTGGCCTTCTTCTTGAAAAGTTTGATCTTCTGGATAAAAAAACTTGAAAAAGCAAGGGTTTATGCTTGCTGATCTGAAAAATCTGATGAAAAGCCAGCAAATATGAATTCTTGGATCATAAAAATTCTTCAAACTTGCTACTCCAACTTTCTCCTTTGAATGCTACCTGCAAAATAATGAAAATTACATGAAAGAAAGATGTTAAATAGACTTAGGGTTTTGTTTTTACTATGCTTTCTTTTGCTTTTATTTCCAAAACCCTAAAATCTCAGTTCCTTGAACTTGGACGCCATCTCCCTTCTCTTGCAATTTTGAATATTTTGAAAATCTCGAAATTTTTTCTAAGGCATGAGAAGTTGGGTGCCCTTCTTCACCAGGGGCGCCCACTTTAAGTAGAGTTAGTCAAATTTTTGGCATTTTCAACTTTTCTTCATTTTGACCTACTTCACCTCTGATTTCCGGTTTGCAGACTGATCTGACAGGCGAGCTGAAAGATCCATCACATAGCCTGACTGATTCTGAGAAGGTTGTTCTGGAGGTACCTCTGGCGAAAAACTTCGTTTGGACCTTCGAATTCATGGGAGCCTTTTCCTTCCAGGGGCGCCCATTTTACCAAGAGTTAGCCATTTTTATGATCTTCAAATTTCTTCATTGACTCCTCTTCTATAGATAATCTCGTTGAATCTGGAGCTTTGAGCGTTGGATTGTTTGCCTATTGTGCTCATCGCGAAGCTGACGAGATATGAGGAGGGGTCTTCTGGGATGAACTCTGTCAAACAATAAATTCTAAACCCTCAAAAGCTTGGGCGCCCATCTTGGTTGGGGGCGCCCATGTTCACCAGACTTAGTTTATTTTCCACTTTTTTGTGTTTTGCTTCTGAACTTTGAAATTCAGCTCTTGCCGAACCCTCTGTTCAGCTTCTTGTATCTGGCGACTGCGACCTCCAATTGACAAGCTGAATATCTCGTTGGAGAGCTGCATCAACTGTGAAGGGATTACGTTAGAGTCTCATCTGCAAATTCATCTATTTCACCCCTTGAAATCTTGGGCGCCTTTTCTCTCCTGGGGCGCCCAAACCTTCCAGACTTAGCCATTTTGTCTGTTTTTCAACTTCAAGTTTGAAACCTTCGTTCTGTAACTTTGACTTCGGTCTGAATTTGCTGGAAGATGGTCAGTTAGATGATCTGACGAAGGCAGGCGTATCGAAGTTGACTGAATACTAAAGAGATCAAGCATATTATCAAACCCTAACTGCTGGATAAGGTGCCTCAAAAAGCTGGGCGCCCTTCTTCACTTGGGGCACCCAAAATTCCCACACTTAGTCAATTTTTTGATATTTCTTATTTTCTCCACTCTGACTTCTGTGTGAATCCTCCCTGTTCAGCTTCGAATCCCGGATGACTGGATAATTTGTTGATTGCACCGTCGGACTTGCTGCAGAGCTGGCAGAGAACTGAGCAACTTCAATTTAGAGCTCAAACCCTAATTCCATCTTTTAGTGCCCTAAAAAGGTGGGCGCCTATCTTCACCAGGGGCGCCCAAGTCTGGCAGTGTTAGAATTTTTTTATCATTTATCATTTTCTTCCTCGCTCTTCGTGCATGTTCATCATTTCGCCTTTCGTTGAATGCTTTGAATGTTGAATCTAACGCTTGGCAGCCGACTGACCTCCATTGATGACCTTGGAGCTCCTGATATGCTTCTGAAAAAGCAGAATAGACCCAGTAGGGCAAAACTGATTATTTTGAGATTCTGACTGCACCACCCTGATATGGATGTATTTTGAGCCAATCAAAATCAGTTTGAACCCTAACGGACCAACTTTCTATTTTTAGAAAGTTTTGCCAGTATCCATTTCCCAAGAAATCCAGAAAAACCCAGAAAACGTTACTAATTTTAGAAAATTTCTAAAAATAGCAGTTTTCCTAAAATTTAGGGATGAAAAACTGAGATCTGGGTTTTGTTGATTAAGTTGCTCTTAGCAGACCCAGATCATCAGATTTTGACAATTTTGTGTTTTAACCCCTCATGCAAGACTTGCACACCCAAATTTTGACCTTTTTGACTGATTTAACAAGACTTTTACTCATTTCTTCAAAATGTCTAAGTGTAACAAAAATTTTAATTTTGGGGTACAATAGTATCGATCTTTCCTTCATGAAGTATGCCACCTCCAAGATGGAGTTTTTGTGGGCCGGGAGGCGTATGGGTGCTCCTGGGCTTGTTAAGAAAGGCAGTCTTCAAGCATCTTATCAAGCACACCACCCTCGAGATGGACCACTCGTGGGCTGGGAGGTGAATGAGTGCTCCTAGACTTGATCAAGGAGGATGAAGCACCTCCAAGGTGGATTGAGGGATGGAGTGGACCTAAGATCTTGCCATGTTCGTGGGCCGAGGGGCAGATGAGTGCTCTTGGGCTTGAGGTAATTTTCAAGTACGCCACCCCGAGATGGAGCGCTCGTGGGCCAGGAGGTGTACACGTGCTCTTGGGCTTGAGGGTCTTCTTAAGTACGCCACCCCAAGATGGATGGACTAAGATCCACCCATGCTCTCGCAATACAAGGACAATCATCCTTGAGATTGCGGTTTGCAAACATTTCTAGAAAATTCCTAATATGGTTGCTATAGGAATACCTCTTGCAATAATCATTAATGATGTTAAGATATTTAAAATTCACATGTTAATGATTGTATTTCTTTAGATCTCATTATTATGATATTTTATCTACGGTGTATTGCTCTCAATATTATACTAGTTTATATATTAATCTAAATAGAACCATAAAATTGATACTTGTCGTTACTAATATCAGTTTTTAGTGATTATTATTGTTTTGTAGGCCTAAATTTAGGAATATCCCAAAAGGGGACATTGCATTCTTGAACTTTGATGTGAGCTAAAGGTTTTTTCTGTTGAGGCACTCACTTGCACCATAGGTGTGCACCTGAGAAAGGAAATTACTGTTATGATTTTGAAATATGATTTTCCCTTGTTGAGGTGTGCACTTGCAGTCCAATATGAATGAGATTTTAGAACTTTGGAATGTGAAATTCAATGCCTTTGATGAGGTGTGCCTTTTAAAATGGCACATGTTTAAAAACAAGAAAATATTTGAATTTGATCTCCGTCTATAAGGTATGCACCTGCAAATGCAGCTATACATCATCTTGTTTTCTGAAAATTGAATCAGCTACTTCCAAGTGCATGCCCCTAACAAAATGTGCAGTTATACATTGTGGTTCCAAACTTAAAAAGTTATTCCTTTGTGAGGTGTGTGTCTTAGCTCCAAGCAAGCATTTTATAATTGTGTTTGAAAATGATCCCTCATTTGATAAGGTGCATTGAGTAGTCCCTGACACATGCCTTATAGTGGTGTTTCAAACTTCCTTTAGTGAGTTTTGTCTTCCAATACTAGGACATGCTTTGTTTGATTTTTTGAAAACAACCCTTTGATCAAGTGCACCCTTGTAATATGACTAGACTATTCAACAAATTGAAACCTTGCTAATTTGACCATTGATGAAAGTTCTGATTTTATTTTTGAAAATCATCTTTTTTCTGAGCACACACCTACCCTCGCTACATGCACCTTTGAACATACATTAGATTTTGAATCAAAATCAAATTGTCTTCTTTTAGGCGTGCCCTCCTCACTTGGACATGCACCTCTACATAGTCATCTGAAACGTCCCTTTTATTTTGTTTACACAGACACTCACTTGCTTGCACCATGCACGCCTCTGCATTGTTCTCTAATTTTGCTTTCTTGTATAGGTGTGTCTTTGTCCCCTAGGAGCACACCTTTAAATAGGTTTTTTTGACTAATCTTTTACCCTTTTAAAGTGCCCTTTTCACCCATGTCTTAGACCATATGAAAATTAAGATTTTTTTGACAAGATGTGAACTTCTTATGAAGGCTTCTTGACGTTGAGTTTTGACATTGAATCCTTCTTATTGAAACAAGTGCACCCTTCTTCAATGCATGCAATAACCAACCAATTTTTTTCCAATTTTTTCAATGAACAACCCAATACAACAAGCACCCGTTAAGGTTAGCTCAATCCAAACCAACTGCTAGAAAGTAACTCTATGCCAAGAATGTACACCAGGATCCCAATGTTGGGCAAGGTGTGAGCATATGGCGCCGAGGATTGTCAGTAGCAACTGAAAGATTACAATGCTGGAAAGTAACCCAACACCAAGAATGTGCACTCAAGACCCGAAGTGGGTGAGATGCTAACATATGGCGAAGGGAATCATTAGTGTTCAAATGAAGTACAATGCTGAAAGTGAGAGTATGCAACTCGACTGCGTATTTTAGTGGGAGTAGTGTGACGGCATAGCCGATCAACAGTATGAATAATGAAGTAAGAAGGGTGGCAAGCCGACCCCAGTACAATGCATAGACGATGAGGCCAGTCTCTTCCACCAATGGCGGGAATGAAAGTGATTAAATTGAAAGCAAACTAGGCGGCATAGCCATCCTCTTCCACTAAAGTGGGAATACAAAATGTAAAGTGCAGAAAGTAAAAGAGCTGATCAGTACTGCTGATTCAGCGTTACAATATGATGAACAATTTGCAAATACAATGAGATATAGATAACCAATGATCTCAAGAATGTTAGGAAATTAACTCCAACAAGTACAAGCTATCCAGCATATGAAATATAGCAAAAGGGACTAAAATATCAATTTTGATATAAAATTGCAGCAATCAGAAAATTCATACCAGCAAGCCCTAGAATCACCGAAATGCTCATAACTTTGTCAAATCACCTCCGAATGATGTGGAACTGAATGCAATTGAGAGCTAGGAGTTGAGCGACCAAGACCAAGCCAAGAAACTCCAAACAACAGTGATTTATTTATGCTCGCTTCCCAATGCAACCTCAAAGAAGGTACGACCTCCAGAAATGTTCTACCAGCAAGATAAAATCCAAGACATCTTCGAAAAATGAAAATCTGAAAACTTGCAAGGAGGGGCGCCCAAGGTAGACTAAAGCATAGGGTCAATGCCTAAAACCGCCAAAAAATTGTGCAAGGACTTATGAGCAGATTTCTACTTCAGCAAAACCCTAACTAGCAAATGCAAAACTGACAAATCTCTAAAATCTTCAACCTTGATGCTTTGTCTGCTAGTCTGGATGAGAAGCAGTCTCTGAAAACTTAGCTAGGTGCTATCTTTCAAGCACGAAACCAAGAGAAAGAACTAGGAGGTATGCATTCCTCGAAGCAAACTCTGAAAGCATTTCAGTAGCATAACAATATGATAAGCAACAATAGATCCTTATGAGAGAGCAAGACCCTGTATATATAGCACTCTCACCCAAAAATTCAAATTACTTTTCCCTCAAAAAGGGAAGCCCCAAATGAAACTCACATTCTCCAGCATTTGCATTTCATTTAATTCACACAAGCCTTCAAGACTTGGCGTACAACCCATATGAGGAAATATAATTTAATAAAATGCAAATATACCACCAAAAGGCGTCCAAGGTACACTTAAGAGAAATATTTTATAACTTGCAAATATTTCACTAAAAGATTTAACTGAAATATTTAATAAAACTCAAATGACCCCTATGCTACGCGTCCCCTTTTGCCTTAGCACATATTCCTCTTATTATTTGCAAATTAATTATTTTCCCTTGTAAAGTCGTTCTTTTTAACATAGGAAATATTTTCATCAAATTATGAAATCTCTTAAGTCACCAAACTTGCCAAATCAGGCTCCAAGATTGTTGGAGACCAAACTGCACAAGTTGATCTGCCAGAAATAGCCATTGCACTGAATTGCTGCTAAAAATAGCACTGCCAAGAATAGTACTTACTAAAAATAGCACACTGCTAAAAATAGTAAGTTGTTCCAAACACATTTTCTCCACATTTTGAGCAGCCGTCGCAACTTACTAAAAATAGTAAGTCCGGGAAAATTCCTTTGATCTAGTTGCATGGCACACCATCGCGAAGGTCTCTGAAAACCCAGAAAGAATCCAAAATCCAAATTGCAAAACACCAACATGCAAGCCTCCAAAAGCAGCCGAGAATGCAAATCAATATCCTGTCATGCGTGCTACCTCATCATGAAGCTCGCTAAAAACCCAGAAAGCTCCACCAAACATGCGGTAGAAACTCTTGCATGCAAGACCTCAAAACCCCCTCAGAAGTGGAAACCCTAATTTTAGCCTCTGACTAGCCTACGGGCTTTCGGAAATAGGCTATCAGACATAGAAGAGCATAAGGCTAAAATGGGGACATTACAATGCACGTGCACCTAAAAGTGTGGAAGACAATATTTGAAAATTGATTCCCATCTGTTTCAGTGAAGTGTGCCTTTGTGATGCAAACTCTAATTTTGGCTCCCTTATATCCAAGTGCATTTTTGATCTCAACGTTAGGAAATTTCTCCATTAAGAACTTTCCTGTTGTATGATCTTGCAAGATTTAAGAACAAAGGATGAAGAGAAAGCAAAGCATATAAAACATGAAATATGCATGTGTGTGTGTGTGTTGCACATAGGAAAAGGACAATCTTCGTTTAAAAGTTAACACAATATGGAAATTTCATATGGTTACAACAGTTACAAAGTCAGTTTATAGCTTGACATATTGCTTATTTATATTTATTTGCTATTTCTTATTCATATTTTCTGTCCAGTTGTAATTTTGGAGTGAAGCTGGTTACTGCCAGTAAAGAGAAAGTTGTCACAGCAAGGGAGGTTTTGGAGGCTGGAATTCAAGCAGAACCATTTATGGAAACAGCTCTGGTGACTCTTGGAGAGCTGGCACTGTCCAGTGAAAAAGTTGAGGATGAGGTAATATTTCAAATATTTGGCTAGGAAATAAATTTTTGCTGAAAAGAATATCTTCTCTTATATGATCATGAACATTATTTTTCTTTCTATTTTTCTTCTCATGTTTGAAGACAGATAAATTTGAACTTGTATGATGAAATAATATTCCTAGGCTTAATTGGCTATTTTACACCTGTCTTCACATTAGCAAAAGTTATAATGTAGATTACATGTTGCAGCAAAGATATACTGAAAGTTATAGAGGATGAACCCTTAACAATTAAAAGATGGCAAAATGCAGCAAATGATTTTTAAAGAAGTAAATGAAACAAAAGAAGAAAAGGACAAAATTCCATATGAGACAAAAGTCATATGAGACGAAAATGAGTAAGACAAAATGATTAGGCAGCGATGACTTCATTCAAAACAAAAAGGAGTAGTGATTAATAAAATAAAGGCAGTGAGGAATATATCTCCAAAAGCAGCGATTAATTAATATATTAAGAACAACAATTAACTATAATCTGAAAGGCAGCAATCATATAAGATATTGAATGGTTCTTTAATAGGCAGCGATTGGAACAAATATTAAGGATTCCTTTGTTAACAAAGGACATTTCCTTTCAAAGGGTTGTCTATTTATTAAAAGATGCCTCCCTTCACATAGAGGCATATGCATATAAATAGACATTGTGGATGGTGGAAAGAAGGGATGGATGAAGGGCAGATACATACTTCTATTACCAGCAGATCTAAGGAGCTCATTAAGGAGCAAAGACCAGTTTTATGGCTGCATGAATCAACAGACTAAATCTGAAACAGAATCAAAGACCGAGTTGCATGTTTGAAAGAAGTTTAATCAGAAATAGCAATCAGCAAAGGGCCCCATCAATTGCATAAATTTAAAGGATTATATCTGAAACAGCAGATCTATATTTTGCTCAATTTTCAGTCTTAAATCACTTATTATTTCAGACTCATTTCAATATTAATATTAAGGACATAATCCTTATTATTATCTATACTTGTCAATACACTTAATTTCTTCAATAAACCAAGCTAGTGTAAAACATTTTAAGTACTCTTTAATTAGATCAAGTACATCAATTTTATCATTACTCAAAAGATATTACTTGTCATCTTTGATATCTTATATATTAAAATGTAATAACCCACCCTAATCTGGGTTATTTGAATTTAGCCAACAACATAGATAATATAGAATTTTGAAAAAGAACAATTCCAAAGAAATGCAAGAGACAAATAACCAGAATTTTTATTAATGCTTCAAGAAATACATATAATCCATAACCGAAATCAATAGCATAAATCTCAGATCGGGAAATGCTTGATCAACAGCTGTGAATATCAACAATTTTCATAGTGAACCCTGGAAACTCTGTAAACCCCTGAATGTGCAACTGCTGGTTTGACCTCTCTCTTATTTCTAATCTGCTGATGAAGTACTGAAATTGCTGATTGAATCTACTGAATCAAATCTGTGAATGCTCAGATGATGATCTCTGTGTGAAACTGTAATGTCCCCATTTTGCGAGCATCAGAGTTCGTAAGGATTAGCCTATCATTTGACCCTCGTAGGCTAACAGTTATGGATAGAGGGTCTTTTGTGGCAGTTACCAGTGATTTAGAGACATTACTCTTCAGCTGGATTCAGGTTTTGGCCTTTGCACAGGTTATTTGACTCAGATTGGCACACTTACTATTTATAGTAAGTTACTATTTTGGGAGAGTCTGGGTTCCTATTAATAGAAAGACACCTGAGCAAAGCATATTGGCAGTGTCAACCTTGATTGGGCCTTTGCAGCTGTTTCTAGACTCAGTTTCACATACTTACTATTTATAGTAAGTCACTATTCAGGGTTTCTATTTTTAGACAGGCATCCAATCACATGGAGAATAGGGAGAGTTGACTCCTGGCTCAGATGGCTTAGCAATCAGACAAGTACATCAAGAGATATTAAAGTTTAAGTGACTCAAGTGATTTATTTAATATTTTAATATTATTATAAAGTTATAAAGTAACTTTATAATAATAAAGTCACTTTAATATAATAAAGTGCGTTAAGTGAATAATTTAATGTGGGAATAAATCTTTTATCCCACATTGGCCAAGAAGGTGTTTGAGCTCTCTTAAGGAAAGAATAAAAAGAGAGGCAAGAGCTCATTCTTAGTATCCAGTTGATGAATATTATTTTGGTTAATTTTTATTGTGGAGCCTAGGGCTTTCGCAGTTTTCTTCTTTGATTATAGGAAACGAAAACTTCCTATTGATAGCATAACTGAGGGAGGGAAAGATCTCTTGAAGGGTTGCAAATTGAGGAGAGGATAATTCGGTCCTTTCATTTGTGCAAATTGGTGAAGTTTCACAAGGGTTTTTAAGATTATTACTTGCAGATCTGAATTGTTGTTAAGCGCTACAGTAACTCGTGAATAGTGAAACGCTACAGTGATACGTGAATAGTAAAATGCTTCCAGATTTTGATTTTGATGAAGACAATCAATTGAATACTTTTTCCAGATTTTGTCAAAGCATAGAGCTGTGATTTGTCAATAAGGTTTCCATATTTGATGGCTTGGCTGGGCGTTACATTAAGGAGGGCAATTTGGCAATAGAAATATCATTTAACTCAGGCATCTTCTCTTTGCTAGGCGCAGCCCTGGAGCAGGGGCGATTTCAGTCTTGGAAGGCAAATAAAAATCAGAAAAAATATATTAACATCTGCATGCATCGTAGGGGTTGAGGAGACTTAGGCGCTGCCCTAGGAAGTCATTTCCAGATTGTATTGGAGGCTCAAAGGCTTAGTATCAACTGCAATGAGAATTTAGGTTCCTATTATTTGTATTGTCATAAACACATTGCACTCATTGCTGGGATAGATATTGTTGATTTATTGTCACCCATTTGTTGTTTATGAACATGATAAGAGTGTGGCAAGTTCTGATATAAAAAATACAGTCATTATATCTATTTGTATTTGCATCCTAGCACATTGCAATCTCAGAAAATTGCAATCAGATTTATATATTTGCAAGTAGTCATTAGTTGCAAGTCCTTATCATTGTTCTACCATTTCTATATTGCAACAAGAATATCATAGAACACTTCCAGTATTACTACACACTTAGAAATAATCATTTTCAGTATGTATGCCAACTGTTTGACATAATGTCAAGTGGCTGTAGGTGCAAGTTTTTCACTTAAGAAGTCATTGATATGCATTGCAGCTGATTAAGGAAAGTCATACATGCTCTTCGGTGTTAATAAATGCATAGTAGAGTTGTTTTTCAAACATTGGAAGCATTCAATAATCATTTTTCAAAGAACATATCAGACTGATAACTTAGACCAACAAGTTGGAAGTTTGCATTCGAATTGTTTGACACAATTTCAAGGGAACAAAGAAGAGTTTTTGAGTCAGCTTAGGCTAGGCTCATCACAGAAACCGTCCAAACAAAAAGACCTTGGGTGATCTTTCACACCTGTAGACTCCATCCTATTCGAGGGTTTCCATCCTCTGAATAGCTTGAAACTTCATACCTACAACCTTGTGCTCAACTTTTTTTGTTTGTAAATGGTAACTTGGATAATGAAAATGATCTTCTTTGCTTTTTATCCTTCTTCAAACCCTACGCCCTAATCTTGGCCTTTTGCACATTAAATTTAATATTTGCTCTTTCGAAATATATGCCTTTTAAATTAAAATCATAAAGTAACTTAAAATATAATCTTTTAAAATTAAAGTTACTTTATCCCCTTATTATGCCATATTATAAAGTACTTTATCAAAGTTACTTTATAACATTAAATTACAAAGTCACTTTAATAATATAACATTACTAAAGTAATTCGACTTTAGTAATTTAATTAAAGTGCCCACTTTTGACCAAAACTGACAATAATCCCCTGAGAGTGCCTCCGACACAAAACCTCTCTGTAGGTGTGAAGCCACTGAACCTGGTATAACTGGCTATAAATAGCAAGTATAAATGATAAGCCCTGAACTGCCTTTGAAAGGCCTACCAACCAACTGGACCATTGAGCTTAATTTGTAGGAATGAATACGCAAACTTGCTGAAGACCCTGAATCCCCTCAAAGAGTCCCCTAAATGTCTCATTAGCCTACGGGAACCAAATAGTAGGCTAACCACTGCAAAGATACAAATCCTGAAAAAAAGGGGACATTACATAAAACTAAGACAAATTTAAGGATAAATTTATAAGGGGACATTATAGCTAAAGACCTAATTTTGCAAATCCTACAATGGTTGAGGGATTGATTGGAGGACAGGAGTAGCATTTTGAATATTCTTTATAGGTGGGAAGGCAATTCATAGATGCTCTGTTGACTTATGGATGTCTTTAATAATCTCCAGGCAGTGTGATATTGCTTAGTTTTAATTTACTAGCCTCTAGCAGCAATGTCTAGGGCTTTCCTCTAGAGCTGGGTGAGATTATGTGATCCTTACAGCTTGCTATGTATGCCAAGAAGTCTCCAATGTTATGTGTTATGGCAATCGGTGATGTTAGAGACAAATATGCCATGTAATCAACTACAGTAGATATGCAACTCTCCCTAATACTTTGTATTTGAGGTATTTGTGATTCACGTCACATTGATTTTATCTATATAATGAGACTCTTATGCTGATGCAATCAATCACTGAGTCATGAACAATAGTTGCCAAGCAATAAACCATTACATCAAATGCTATGATAGCCTATTATCTAGTTGCTAATCATTTCAGAGTTGCACTGTGTTATTAATTATTAGTATTCTCTTGGCCGAATTAACTGTGAACTTAATTGGGCAACATATATTTTCAAAAGAAATTCAAGTGGTGTTCTTACATTAACACTTTGTCTTTGGCTACCCCAACTCCTTTAATCTATGCTCCTCGTGAATTGCAACTCTCGAGAGGCGTTGAAAACAAAGACCATATAGGCCACATCACCTCCTTTTATGGCTACACAATCTTCCAATGATTATTTTACTTCATCGGCCACCCCACTATATTCCACGGCGTCCTAGACATGAAAAGTACGACGTTAATGCTCTTGTCTCAAGTAGCAATATAGGGAAATATTATGATATTTGTTAATTCCAACACCCCTATTGTTAGTCAATCCTTTTCTTGAAAAGTACGTTTCTTACAAAGAGGTATGGCCAGCTCCAGTATCATATATGGTATGACATTCTACAAATTGAGAATAATATGGCGTTGAGATGAAACAAATAGGAGTTGCAATAGTAGTATTTAATTCTTTCTAGTTTGCATATTTTAAAATTCGTCTTGACACAAGACTTCCTAAAATTTGAAAACTTCAACCGTTAAATTGAAGTGTGAAATCTGAGTGACTCCGCCAATAACTAGCTAGGGTAGATAGTTTCCATTACCGAAACCGGTTTACCCTTAGGGTTTTTGTCCTAGGGTTTCAACTTCTCAATAAGTTGTTCAAAGTCCACTTAGATAAAAAATAAACCAAGCATAATCCCTAAAATGCACTCCAAGAAATTTTTATTCCTTCTTCCGTGACACCTCCACCCTTTCTTGAAAAATCAAAATTTACTTTTATTTTAATTCCTTATTTTGCCAAAATGTGACTTTATTAAATTTATTAGCTTTCCAACACTTTAGTCACTTTTGCTCATATTTAAAATAATTAATTTAAGTTGCCTTGTAATTTATGCTTTTTTTGACAACTTAATATCTATGTTACACGGGGATGTGTCCCTTGCCCCAAAACCCACTATCCCCGACCCCTGCCGTCCTCGGGACGGGGGGATGCAAAGGGGACGTTCCCCAACAGTCCTTGAAACAACCCAACTAGCAGGAAACGGGAGGAAACACCCCCTGCCCTTTGGGGACGTTTCCTTGTCCCCGGTATGGATGGGGGACATTGGAAACCTCCCTCGTCGTACCGGGTACGACTAGCTGTCCCCCATGGACAGGGAGCTTCCTAGGTTAAAAAAAACATTTAAAAAATTGATTTTTAAATATTACGTCCTCCTTTCTAAGGTGATTTTTGAGTTTGGGCTGTTTGACATTTTGTCAAACACTTGGCATGCAAAGTGACAGTTCTGATTTCTGAATGTTTATGCTTGTGTTTGATTGAATTTTAATGCCAAATCATTTGCATAAAACATAGAAATGATAACCGCTAACATAACATCAACAAATATGAAACATTCAACCTCAAATCTGATTTTATTTGCACTATATCAAGTCTGAATAGATTGCATTACAGGTCTGATATAAGTCTGATTTGATTACAGCAGCAGACATTTCCTTCAAAATCTAATTTATATTGATTCCCAATGAAATACAAACATACCCAGATCATTGGCTACAATAATAAGCTTAATGGCATTTATTATGCTGTTATACTACTGCTCTCGCGATTTATTTACATATTGATATTGTTGTTATCAATTACTAATTTGACATATCTCTCTCTCTCTCTTTCCCCTCTCTCTCTATAATATATTAATAAATTTTGAAAAAATCTTTTATATATAAAAATCTTATATATATATATATATATATATATGTATATATATATATATATGTACATATATATATATATGTATATATATATATGTCGCCGTCCCCTACCGTCCCCTAAAAATGGCCCCCTAGGAAATGTCACGAAAATGCGTCCCCTGCCACCCCGCCGTCCTTGTCCTCAAAACGCCGTGGAACATAGCTTAATATTAATTATTTAATTATTAAATATTTCCCGCACAACCAATTGAAAATGCAGAAAAGACATAAACCCGATCAAAAGTGACATCTAAAGGTGCCAAAATACTCCGAAGCTCCTCAGAAACATTAAATATCCCTTCTGGCATTACTGTCGGTCATCGGGTAAGTGAAAGCTAATTTCAATGCTGACATGACCAAACGGGGACATGACAGTACGATAGTTGCTAATCATTGGGATCTTATGTGTAAGTATCACCAAAATAGACATAGCTATAGGCAAATTCATAAATTCAACAAAATTGATAAAATGCTGATTTCCTTGCAATCATAAATTGTTCCAGATGAAATAGGTGTTACAATAAGCTCAAATGCAATCCAAGAATGGAATTGCCACCAAATTGGATAAGAGGGTTTTCATCTTCAAATCCAAAATTGAAACCAAGAGTTTTTTCATACTCTAAATTTCACAACCAAGAGTTTTCATCTGTGAGTGTTCAATATTTGAAAATTGAATTCAACAATGATTAAAATGGGTAAGTTTGTAGTTAGTGTACACTGACTATTATTATGTTCCAACAAAGTGGGTTACTGAACAATTTAGTAATTGTTTGTTGGCTTCGGGTACTTAAAAGCGTGTAATGTCCGCCCCTGTTTGTTTTTTTTTGTTTTTAAGCTTTTCTGATTTTTTTTCTTGCCAGGAAACATGAGATAACAAATATTTGCAAAATAGATAAATGGATAGGAAAATACATAAACGAAATGGAACCCATACTATATTATTGTATCAAGAATACATTGGAAGCATACTCATTTGGGAATAAGTCAAGTTGTAGGTCTGTATGTGCACAACCAGCAAACTGGAGGTTAACAAATTTGGTCACTACTCCTCAAAACCTTGTTTCCACGCCTTGCAAATGGTATGCAACTGATTCCTTGCCTTAGACGCCCACAATGGAAGTGATTGCAACTCAAAAAACTAGGCGTTTAGGCTTAGGGATCCGTCACATCCAGCTACAGGTCTACGGCCTGCTGCAGCTGTACGGCCAGCTTGATGGGGGTTCACAAATGCTGTTTTAATCTTCAAAAGCCTTTGCCAAAGTCTACTCAAACACGTACAAATCCTCCCACCTTGATAACCTCAGATAATCACACCAAAATATTGCTGCAAATTGAATTGATGGAGCGTAGGTATAACCCCTGAATGGAGCTATCAATAGATCACCTTTGGGATGTCTTTCAATCTTGTAGATGATGTTTCTCGTGAAGAGTTTCGTCCTCACAAAGCAATAACCAGTCAACCAACAACTCTTCTTAAAAATATTCTCCAACATCAATGCTCAAATGAGCACACAAATGCCTTTTTATAACTTCCCCAATTCCCATGCCCAAGTTGGCATTTTAATTTAAAATTTAAACTTTTCCTGCCTTATAACTCCCTCAAGTTGGGTGCCCAAACTTTATAATATAAAAATATCAATTAAACCCCCCTTATAACTCCTTAATTATAAAGTCACTTTTAATTAAAACTCCATTTAAGCTCCAAAAAGGACCTTTTAATTAAAATAATCATAATTCAACATGCAAGGCCCTTGTTTTATGCATCCATGATTTTAAAACATTTCATCTTGTGTAATGTCCCCATTTTGGCCATTAGCTCTTCATTTGGTTTTAGCCTATTTCCAGAAATCCGTAGGCTTGTCTGAGGTAAAATCAGGGTTTCCTTCTTTGGAGGCTTTTTGGCATTTATCTGAATTTACTATTTTTAGTAAGTTCTAATTTTGGCAGTGGTCCAGTTGGCAGCTCTTCAGTAAGTTTTCCATTTTAGTTAGAGCAGTTGAATATTGTTAAATTTGGCTATTGAGGTGTAAAAGGGAGAAATGAGTTATTTCAAGTTATTAATTTTTAATTTTAAATTGTGCCCCCCTTTGGCCTAATATGATAACTTGAAGTTGTTTTAAAAGGTGTTCATGAAGGGTGGACGCCTCATGGAGGGAATAATTGATATTTTATATTGTTTCAATATGCCTTGGGTTTTGGACATCATATTAAGAGAGAATTAAATATTTTGAAAAGTAAAATATTTTAAAAAGAGCTTTTGATGTCCCTTTCTTGGAGGAGTTATGGAATTTGAAAAGTCACTTTCAATTCTATAAAAGAGATAGTTTGCTCCAACATTTATGATCCGTTGTTAATTGCTAAAGTTATGTTGTCGAAATGACATTGTGATTATTTCTTCGAGGGATGCTTACCTCCTAGATTCCAATCAATTTCGTGTTTGAGAGACAACACCTAATTGGTTTTTATTGCTGCTTCTCATTTAGACTAGCAGATGGAGTTCAATTGTTGAAGATTTTGGAGTTATTCTCAGTTTTGATGTTGCTGATATTGCTACAGCTGAAAGTGTTTTTTATTAACAGCTTTTTGAGCAAATTATATATCATTCTGGGTATGTTTGCAAAGTGTTTCTAGACCCAAGGCGACCTCTTCCACAAGACATTGGAATTTATTTCCAAGTCTTTGATTTTATATTGCTAAATCGCCCTTCTCAAGAGCCGTACCATTTGGAGAGCATTGGGAATTGTGCCATAAATTAATAGATGACTTTTGAGGCTGTTTCTTCATCTTGTCATGGGCGCCTATCCTCCAGAGGTTCATTGCACGTTGTTTCATGCCATTCAGAGGTATTTTGGTGAAATTATGAGCATTTAATTGATTCTTATAGTTGCTGGTTATTCATTTCCAGAATTGCAGATTTATATCAGACTTGTTAGTTTTTGATATAATGCTGGTTTGAGCTTCATTTTTATATCATTATTGTATTGTAAGAGTTAGAGGGAGTGTTACTCTAACCATTGATTCATTTGGAAGCATATCTTTCTTATTTGCAGTTGTTTAATTCATTATAAAGCTGATTAGTAGTACTAACAGCTATTTATTTTATTTGCTGCAATTAGTTTAAATTTCATACTCCCACGATTGAGTGGTTGAGTTTAAATAATCATCTTTCTTTAATTGTAAGTTTCCCCCCACTAAATAAGTGGTTGTGTGGACTGTTTCCCCCCATGTTAATAAGTGGAAGTGAGGATTTAAATGGCTGGCTTGCCGCCTTTAGTAATGTAATAATCTTACCCACTGAATAAGTGGAGTATCCCCACTGCTTGTGGATGCCTGTATCAGCAGATGAATTGTAATTTCAGTTCAGTTTATTCCTAATGATCCTCTGACCATATGCTATCACCTCGCCCACATTGGGATCTTGGTGAACATTCTTGGTTAGAGTTACTTTCCATGCTGATTTGCATTTGGAGCTAATGCTAATCATTGATTGGTTGCTGATTTGTGTGTTAAATTTTGGGAAAAAATTAAGGGGAATATTTCAGCTTGGTTTCGATGAGATATAACACTAAGGTGGCTTTAAAATATTTTAAATAATATTAAGCGACCTTAGTATAATAATTAAAGTAAAGCCATTAATGCACCCATTTTGTGAAAACTACTATAATGCATCGTAATCGAAAACTGAATGCATTGGAGTGTTCCCGATGAAGAATAATGATAATTGGTGCCAATTGGGTGACTTACTATAAATAGATGCCCTTTCCAAGAATCTTGGAAAACACACCAGAAGTCAAAAATCACCTCAGGCATATGAGTCCTCCAGACCTCTTGAGCTCATTGGAATCATCAAATAACTCCTTTGATCATGTTGACACACATCCACAAAGTCAATGCCAACTGCACTACAAGGGGACCCAAAAATGGGGACATTACAAAGCGTCACTTGGTTGATGATTTTGTTTCTATTTACAATTATCGTGTTTTTTAAATAGATTTTTTATCGTCAAGGAGAGGAGGAAGATCTAGTCAAATTGGTTCTAGTGCTTTGCTAACCATCTTTGGTCTTCTTCTGTAATAATTTCATGTGCAAATAATGATATACTTTACCCTTGTGTCTTGTATTCATTGTCATCTCTATTATTAATTCATGAATTCATTTTATCATATAGAGCAATAAAAATTTGGTGCCACTACCTTAAAATAGTTGGGTCAGATTTGAGAGATTCATGCCCTTAAACTCCCATAAAGGTAGGAAGAGGCCATAATGTGGTCAAGACCAAAGGATCAAGTGATCTTTAAGGATTGTCAAGCATAGGGAATGGAGGAGAAGATTACAAGAGACACTTGAGGAAAATACAACTTTACGATTCCCACGTTGGAGCCCTTCTTGAGAACGAAGTCAGAGTTGAAACATAAGCCATAGTAGGAGTGCAAGCCGAAGTTGGAACCTACCTCCGGAAAATAAAAACCTCACCACAAGAAACCATACGAGTAGGTAGTGGCAAGAGATAGCAAGACATTTACCCTCACTATATGAAGCATGGATTCTCGTAGACTAAGTTGAAAAGTCAAGACAACTTTCTCTAGACGAGGGAAGTTCGAAGACGGAGTTAAATTCTTTCATGGAAGTTTACGAGAGTAACCTTTGGGGCATCAATGAAATATTTCGAACCAATTTTTTCAATTTTTGAATGCAATTACAAACAACATGCACCCGTTAAGGTTAGCTTGAAAACCCCAACGATGCGGAAATAACCCTAAGCAAGAATGTACACCAGGATCCTGAGTTGGGCAAGGTGTGAACATATGGTCAGAGGATCTTTATGCACTGCTGAACTGAGTAACTCTAACCAAGAATGTGTCCAAGGTGGACGAACATATGGTCAGAGGATCCCTACAAACTACAAATGCTGAAAGTAAACTCGACGCTAAGAATGTGCTTTCCAACCCAAGGGAAGTGGAGCTACCATATGGCGGAGATACTAAGAATTACAATGCAAGTTCAAAAGGTAAAATAGGCAGCAAGCCAGCCTCTTCCACTTATTTAGTGGGGTATTACAAAGCATGAAGAGATAGATTAAGAAATGCTGACAGTACTACTGTTCAGCTTACAAAGTGATAGAGAGTGCCTGCAAAGATCAAGGATTAGGAGCTGAATAATGTTGCAACAAATAAGAAGTCTCTCCTTTGCTTAATAAAAAGAGTAGATCTTAAACTAGACTCAATGGACCAATGTATAGTCTGATTTTTGACAGTCCAGTACTTCAAATGCTTAATCAGCAACTCAGAACCTCCACTCAAATGCTTACTACTCCCTCAATACCCACCCAAATTCCATGAAATAGAATGCAAACTACTCCTAAGAAGATGGCGCCCAAAACCAAACCTCAAAACCACCCTACACCAGCTTTATTTTTTTTCTTGCACAAAATCCAAAGGGCTCAAAGGAGGCGGCCCTTCAAGGGGGGCGATTTGGCTGCAATAAATCCAAAGCTTGATAATAAAATCTGAAAGTTAGCTCAAATGGTCACCCAACAAAGAGAAACAGATGTAAACAATACCCAGAATGAAGACATTTTTATTTTTGGATTTATGAGTAGAAACAACATTCAGCTTCTTCAAATCAGCAACAACAAAAATGCACTAACATACCTAAACTAGAATACAAATGCATAATAACTTCAACAATGCAACTTCTCACTACAAAAACTCACTCTAACATATACTAACTCTCCACTAGTTGCTCTCTTTCAAGCAAGAAGTCGAGCCAAGGCTAGGAGGCATTCATTCCTTGAAGCAATCCAATCACCATTTCGACAGCATAACTTTACTGAAGACATAAAATGCTAAAATGAAGAGAAGAGGTCTCCATATATAGGCTCAGCAAGGAATCTCCAGAAACTTCTAGAAAGTGCGCCCTAATTCAAATTTGAATTTGACTTCATTTCCCTCCAAGTATAGGCGTCCCTTTTTCAAAGCTAATTTGACTTTATTTTAAAATCATCTCCTCAACAAAGTTGGCGTCCCTTTTTAAGCATGATTTTAGACCTTAGGAAAATATTAAATTACCTCCAATGAGGCGTCCACCCATGAAGACCACCTTTTTAGAACAACTTGAAGTGATGAAGCTAGGCCAAGGGGGTCAACATTAAAATATAACATTATTAGAATTAATTGAACTTATCTCTCCAAAATGCATCCCAAGGCCAAAAATGATCAAACCAACTGATCTGGCTGAAGAAGAGAGCCAACTGCACTGAAAACCACAGGACCATTGCCAAAAATAGAATTTACTAAAAATAGTAAATTCTAGAAGATGCCTGGATTGCACTGCAAGTCATACCACTACGAACCTCTCTGAAAACCCAGAAAGAATCTGCAATTCAATCTCCAAATTTCGAGCAACAACAACCTCCAAAATGAGAAACCCTAATTTTACCCTCTGAGTAGCCTATGGGTCTCCGGAATAGGCCAACGGTCAACTGAATTGATCACGCTCGAGAAGGGGACATTAAAATCAAAAGGTTGTCAATCGAAGAAGAGGAAGCCATGCTAAGGGTGTATAAAATAAAATCTATAGGAAAAACAAGTGCACAAAACGTTAAGGTAGGATGAGTTGAGAATTCCCACATGTACAAGAGTGTGAGAGAAGCACTAGAATGTCCAAATCAAAACTCCTTAGGAAGTAGGTTCTAGGTGCTAGGTTTGCATAAGAATAAAGTCATGGTAATCCCTAGTGGAGAAAAGAAAAAGTTGCCCAAGTTTACAGGCAATGGATCAGAGGATTCCATTAGGCACTGTAAGACTTTCGAAACAATCTGGATGGAAAATGGGCAAGATGATAAAGCAATTTGGCTATGATCTTTTCTAGCCACCTTGCGAGGTGTAGTGATTGACTCATATACATGAATTGACCAAGCCTTTTGAATACATGGGAGAGATTAATGAAGGCCTTCGAAGAAGAGTTTAAATTGCTTTGTGATGATAATGTAATGGTAGCAAAAATTTAGAATATAAAACAAGGTAAGCATGAAAATGTATGAATTTATAAATATAGACTTAAAAAATTGCTTGTAAAATTAGAAAAAGAACTAGTTGGTCTCAAGAATAGATGGTTCATCAAATGTCTACTTCCATCAGTAAGAATAAAAATGAAGGTAGTACCACCCTCTTCCTATTTAGAAATGTACAATTAGGCAATGGACATAGAAAGTGAAGATAAAATGTCCTCGTGCAGTAAAAGAAAAATAGAGGAAGACGAAAGTTTTGATGACAATAGTGACAAGGAATGGGGAACAACACAGGTGCTTCGAAGGGACATGGTCAGAATGATGAAAGAATTGAAGGTAGAGAAAGAAACCAATAATGAAAGTAATGAACTATGGTTTATTAAGTGCAACATTTAGGGGCACACAAAAGCTAACTATCCTAGAAAAATGTTTTGTGAGATTTGCCGAGTTATGGGTCCTTGAAGGCATCAACACCAAATGTTTCCTACTCTATTTGATAAAATGAATACATGAATTAATAATAGAGGTGACAATGCATACTAGATACAGGAGAAAGTTTATATTTATTCGCACATGAAATTATTATAGAGAAGACCATACATGGTCAGCCAAGGATTAGAGTCGATCCAACTAGAGAAACACAACCATCAACCAACTGATGCTTATAACCTAAGTCACCATATTCGGTCGAATTTCAACCTAAAATTCAAAATTTGTCGAATTTCAAAAAATAGGTTGAAATTCGTTCAAATTCGAATACATTCGTTGGTCAAACATTTGCGTTGAAAAATCTCATAAACCTTTTGTTTTATTAGGGTTTTTTTAAGGTTTTTTCGTTATAAAGCTGACGGCGATGTTTGATATCGAACCACCTCCTATTTCTGGCATTTGCAACTAGTCTCTTTTCTGGCATCTGCAATTGCGACTGGTGCTCGAGTCTCTTTTCTAGCGTTTACAACTCTCAATTGCGGCCGGCGACGTCACTCTTTGCTTCAACATCTCAACTCTCAACTGCGGATGGCGCTCGAATTTGCAATTCCCGCAAAATCACCAACTCTCAGCTTTGCCGTCATCACAGGCTGCAAGTCTTCCGTCGTCGAAGGAGGTATGAGAGTTGGTTTTTATTTATTTTAAAATTTCAGGGTTCGATTTGTTAATAATAAACCTGTAGAAAAATAGTAGGAATGATTTTTAATATTAAGTAAACAGTATTTAATATTTTTTATTTGATTTACTTTTTAATATTTTATTATTTTATTCAGTATTTGATATTTTTATTATTTTGTATTTTTATTATTTATTATTTTGTATTTTGTTTACTTATTATTTATTAATGTTTACAGTTTAGTAAATTATATTAATATATTTATAAAATTATAGTCTTTTAGTTTATAATTTTATTAATATTTAATATTTTTATTAATATTTAGGGTTTATTAATATTTAGTATTTTATAGATTTCAGTTGACTGTAAATTATATTAATATATTTATAAAATTATAATTTCCAGTTTACTTATTAATATTTAGTATTTTTATTTTGTTTTTTAAGTTAATAAAATATATTAAATATTACTTATATTTATAAAAAAAATAAAATAAAATTGCATAAGGCGAATTTAATCCGAATTTTATACTTTTCAAATTTTTTCCTTGTCGAATTTCATCCGAATTTCAATGTTGCTGAACTCGAATTTGAATTCGAACCTGGTGACTTAGCTTATAACTACCTAAAGCTGAAAAACATTTAGTTTTACTACAGTTGAATAACCCATTTTATTGGAACTTAATAATAATCATTGTATAGGTGCTTCCAATTTGAGCCTTTTATTAATTTACTCTTCCCTCTAAGTGAATTAAAAATGTAGTTTTAAATAAAGAAATACATAGGCTTTATAATGCCTCATTTAGACAACCATCGACAATAAAATTTAAATTGCCCATTTTGAAATGATGATTGGCACAAAATTACAATGCTATTATGAAATTATTTGCCTTGTTTTATCCCTTAGCCTCCAGGAAATGGAAGTAGGCTATGGGTCTTCAACTAGTCCTTTGTTTTTGAGAAGGGAACATGACATCCATCTATTGTTTGGAGTAAACAGTGATTTGATATCCTTATATTGCAACTCATTTTGTGCTTCTTACTTCATTTATGAAACAAAGCCAAAGAGGAAAATAGTATGTGTTCATTATCTCTCTGTCATATGATCACATATTTATATTTCTTATGGTGTTTTCTACTTTTGACATGATAACCATGCATTTGATTCCATTCTAGTTTGATTTATATATTTTTATTATCATGATGCTTTAAAATGAGCTATGTGCTTATCTTCAAAGGAGAAAAAGATGAAAGCTTTTATAAATCCCAATTTCAGATTGTGTTTCTTCTTTTCTGCACTGACAGTAGCATAAACATACTTTTAATCCTGGAATTTGGCATGCTATATTAGGCAAATAAAAGTTAAAGCTAAATGTAGAAATCTTCAATTTTTTAGAGTTGTCATAATGATTGCCTTGCTTTGTTATATACATACTATAATGAAGTGAGAATGAAGTCTTACCAGAGGGACCATGAAGGGAAAAGTTGATCACTATTATCTTAAGAACAAAGGATCAATGTAGAAATATTATCAATTTCTATAAAAATAGTTTTTTCTTTATATACATGACACAAAATATTAGTAGCCCTCAGTTTGATTGATTCAAATCAGTAATTATTGTTGCTTCATTATTTATTTTAATTCTGTCGAGGAGTTGAAACTATATTTGCAGACTTATCTATATATCCTATGTCAAAGGACAATTGTCCTGCATCACAATGATCAGATTCAGGACCATGGTCTTCTTGATTGGTTTATACTATACAGGCTTATGGGAGGATGAAGAATTAAAGGGGAATCATAACTTTTATGTATTTCAGACTATCAATCTTGCAATTTGTCTCTGGATGTTTTTGTGTTGCATTTTGTTACCCAGTTTAATAAGTCAACATCCAAGACTATCTATGCTGGTTTGATAGCAACATACTAGTGTTTTGCTATCTCGATTGTTTGTTGACAACATCTGAAAAGAAGAAATCTTCAACACTATAAAATTTATCTGCTAGTGTTCTGAGTATGGAAGTTTGATAATGATTTTGTTTTGCAATGCTCCTTTCTGAGGTAATATTAATCAGACTTATATGGTTTTGCTTCATCTTGATTGCAGGCAGTTTTTATGATTTGTGCTGTGGCTGCGATAAATCCTTCACACAGGTATATCTTTTTTGTTTCATAAGTTCCATAAATTGTTTGTTTACTTCCATATTCACTGGACAATTTTAGGCTTTACACTGAGATTATTTGATGTTAGGTTATTGATATGTGCCATACTTGATCGTCTTGCAAAACAACTTAATTATGCTACGAGGTTCAAGGTGAGAGTACCAGTGCAAATATTAGTCCATTTCAGTAATAGTCTTTGTGGTCTCATAGATACAATTGATGAATTTGTCATTGGTAAGGTAAAAGCTTAAATTCCCTGCACCAAACACATGAGATAGAGATATGATGATGGGTGTGTTTTTGTGTAGTATCTGGAGCAACTAATGAGATCAATTCTCTTCCGTTGGATAAAAGCACAGTTGAACCTAGCAGCTTTAATTGAGGTAATACCAAGGCATACATCTCTACTTCTTGTTCAAATAGCAATTCTATTAAACAAGTCCAGTCCTTGGCATTCATAGTTAGTAGTACATCTGATCTACAATGTCTACATTAATCACATGGGAGATAATCCATAAAAAATATTGTAATGACCATCAAAAACTGAAGTACAATTTTTCTGCATAACATTCTCAAAAGGTACAACAACGATGTGCATGCATGCACCTAAAGTACAGAAGTACTTGACTGACGTTGGAATCCAATGTAATCTATCAAAATGGATTATTAAACAAGTCTATCTGTTTCAGTTCATATATTGTTGAGATTGTTCTAGATGTCAAACATCTTAACTGTCAGCAAGACCCTCAATATGATGAGAATTCATGGAAGGTAACCCTTAGCATCCTGCATCCATGATGATAGACAAATGTATGCTGGACTTTAATGAGTTAAACATTTCCATGCTTTAGATAAGAGGTTGTATCTAATCAGTTTGTATCATTAGTTCCGGTAAATCTCTTTCCTTCATTATGATCCTTATCAATGGTTAATAGTAATCAATTTAAAGATAAATAGTTTGCTGTTTCCATCTTAAGCAAGTTCAGTTATTGACCTAATCTACATAAGCAAAAGTTCACTTATTTAGGATAGTCAAACAATACTTAGGGAACCTTACTTTTTTGAGTGAAGTAGATTTTTTAAAAATTTAAGATATTGACAACTAACAGGTGTCATAATAGAAGAGATCGCAAGTAATTCTCTTTAGATAAGCATGTAGGAGATCTATCCAAGTCTTATAGCAATCTGCCTAAAGGATAAAGATAGATTTTTCATACAACACTTGTTTATTTACATTCCAATATGATTACAATTCTCCTTAGCAGCTAACTTTATATCACTAAGTTTTTCTTCCTTTACTACTTGATTTCCTTGGTGTAAATACTCTATAAGGACCTAAATGTTTAGCTTAGTATGAGTCATCTTAAGACTAGCATTTAATTCTACTTTAGATATATCATAGTCAAATCAAGTATCGAGGATAGTTTCTCTAAATTATTTCAATCACAGTTTGCAAACTTGATGAGAACTCGTGAGGGTTTAATTAAAATGAACTACTTACGCTAAAAAATGTGACTTGAAAGAGATGAATTTTCGGTGAGTCTGTGTATAGACTTGCCACATGTACCCAGCAAGTTTGCGATGTAGACTTGCTAGGTGTGGGATGACTATATACCAACAGTACATATGAAAATGTGCAGAATACACTGAAAATCCATAGTTTTTGGTCTTTTAAAGCATATTCATGCATGCCATTTCCTCACATTTCATGTGCAAGTTTTCTTCAGTGAATTTGTTCAAGTTTGCAGAAAATTCATTTTTTTTTTAGGAAACAAATCATTTTTTAAAGTTGCTCAGCTTTTGCTGAGTCACTAAGTTTGAGTCAAATTTGGGTTTGCTGAGTTTGAGTTTGCAAACAATGGGTTCAATAGATGTTCATAACTCATATAATCAAGATCCAATCAGCTAGTATATAGCTTTTAACAAAACTTGAGGAATTTTAACATAAAATTTCTAAATTCCTTTCTTCATTAAGAACTGTCCATTTACCTTATAGATTGGGTTGCAAGGGTTAATAGATAAGTCATAATCTACCTGTTAGCATTATTGTCATTAATGTCATCGATGTCATTGATGTCAAAGCGTGGCCCAAAGTCATCCTGAGATGTCTTGATTGTTGGTGTTGCCATGAAGACTTTCTCCAATGCTTGATTTAGTTGCCCAATGAAGATATGGATACTTGCCTGATGAAAATAATGATAATTTCAATTAAATATTTGAAATGCTATGGCCGACATCCTTCGAGAATTAGCTTCACACCAGAATAAATAGAGATTGTATTTGTGATGATATGAATACTTTTGAAAAGAAAGAAGAATTGGGGTAGAAAATGATTTTATACAGTGATCATAGAGGAAGTTCAAACCTGCAATATAGGCGATTAAGGAGACTTTATACACAGAAGTCAGATTCCTTTTTGACAGCAATTATGAAGATTACTTAAGGAGTGATCTAATCATGAATTAGATCATTAACTAATATTTATGAGATGGTGCGATTCCTTCAGCAAAAGTCAGCAACTATATAATGTTCAGAAGAGGCACGAGTTTGTTATTAAAAGGATAAATTAATGTCATAAAAGGTGTGGCGAATGGTATATGAAGAGCAGCGATTAGTTTGACATTAAAAGTCAGATTTATTTTCCAATAAAGTGTTGGCAGATGGTCAACGCTCCCCTCGGGATTCGTGACATGGACTAATTGCCTCTCGTGGATCTGTTAACTCTGACAGTTATATTGGACATTAACAGGGCGATCTTTTGGTGCAACGACAACTGTGGGCCAACAATTGGTATCAGAGCCAAAGGTGTTGGGTTCGAATCCCCTCGGGTAACGCTGAGGGGGAGTACTAATCGCCTCTGACATCAATGACAATATTTCCAACATAAAGTGGTGCGATCTCTCTTACCAAGGGCAGCGATCCATTTCAAGGGGCATGATGCTTGTAAGGGTTGTATCATTTATCAAAATTTGCATTGTTTGATAGTTTGAGATTGATATAAGATCAGGTCCAATTCAGATTTGCGAAGGCAATTCGTATGAGTGAGTGATAGAGAAGAGCAAAAATAATAAGGAAGAGTTTGTGTGAGCTTTAAACAAGAATTATACATCACAAAAGGAGGAATTAGTTTGAGGAGAGAGTACAGATCAGTTGCGAAGAAGTCCATTCATACATATATTATTTTAGTTTATCATAGAGGATGGTGCCTTGAATTAGTCATGGTCGGTGCCTTGCAAAGGGAGTTGGTGCTTCCTGTAGGTTGGTGCCTGCAAAGATCCGTGGGGGTTGGTACCTCCAGTAGGTTGGTGCCTACAAAAGTTGTTATTGGTGATTTATATAAAAGAGCAATATTCTGTGCTGTGGTTTTTCCCACAAGGGTTTCCATGTAAAATCTTTGTGTTCAAGTGTTCATTATTTTGATTGTGTTTAAGTGTGTTCAATAAGTTTAATATTGGTTTTAATCTATACTGATTCAGCAACCTCCCCGCCAAGTATAATTGTGTGTTCATCACTACCTTGACTCAATTAGCAGTACCCCTTATCCTTACATTGCTCTTTATTCAAGATGTAACATGGGTGAATAAATTCCCTCTAACCTAATGTTCAAATGAACACTTAAACACACATATATGTAAATATAAAGTTTAGAACTTGTTTAAATCCCAATGAATAGCATAATATGAATTCATGACAATGAATGTATATTCTTGAAACAAATATTGGATATAAATTTATTCTAATTTTCATTTGTCACCTTAATTTCAAGAAGGTTTGTTGGCATTTCAATTCGCACCTATGGAATGCGGATTGGAGACGAACAACTATGCACTGTTAGACTACTTTTCAAATTAGGAGGGGAAGCTCCCTCTTTGCTGATTATGCTTAAAAAGAAATACTAAACTATTGCCAATCTTTTTATTTCTTAGTTGAGAGCACAAGGTTATAAAACACTTTGCGTTGCAGCTGAGGTTTTCTTTGGTTTTGTAACTTCAACTACAATGAAGCCTATTCTAATAACGCTTCTAATAACTCAAGTAAATTCAGAGTATGAGAACTAGAAATAAACAAGGAATGATTGATTTAACACAGATACTTAAATAAACTCGTTTCCAGAACACACTTGAAGACTCGTTGTACTTTCAAGATGTATGCTGAAATAAAGATTATGCAAGCCAAACATAAAACGAAGTGCTGAAATAGATTGAGACATTAGATTAGAGCAAGGTAGGCATGAGATTTCCTTCCTCAATTTTATAACAGCAAAAACACTTCTGGGACAACAAATTGTAGTTAAATAGGCATACGATATGCAATTAACCAGATCACACTTGAAACAAAAGTGAATAGACATTGAATAGAAAAGTTGTAGGCAAGGTAGGCTCATCAAATTTGTTATCACAACGATGGTTAAAAGTAAATGGGAAAGGATGCCCTTATTTATACAGAATAAGGAGTAGGGAACCCTAAAATCTCCTTGTTTTTAACAATTAGTCTTGCGAACATGCAAGCTTTATTTCTAAAAATAAACAAAAGATAACTAACAGTTAATTGGACTACAAACATCAGTTAATTGATTTAGCAATAAGAAAAGCTCCAACTGGTGTGATATTTCCAAAGAATAGATATGCATGTATGAGAACAAATAGTTTAACTTGGAAAAGACATCAAGTCAACTGCTGCCTTTACTTGAGTTCTATTCTTGGAAATCTTTGCATGCTTCAATTGGCAGTTCACTCATTGATAGCTTGATAAATTATATCTTCCAGAAAGCTGTTAATTGCCTCTTCATCAAGAACATTGATACTATCTAGAACAACATACTGCATTTCCAGCATCTCCTCACTATCTGCGATCAGACTTAGCAATTCTTTTCTCTTTTTAGCTGCTTAATCAAATTTCGTTCACACTGCGGCAACATGATTCATCTTGCAGGTAGCAGGATCACCATTAAAACTGCCACAGACAAGGTTCTGAAACTCTGTTTGGACTTAACCGAGATCAAAGTAAGTGCCATCTTCATGTCGATATTGACAAGGGGTTTGTGACACAAACGTACTTATGAACTTGAGGGTATTAGCAACCTTTTGTCTATATCCAACCAATTCTATAGATATCCCTTAATAAGTTTTTACTTTGAAGAGGTGTTGTTCTCTCCAAGCAAAAAGCTTCTTCTTGTGTTCTTTTGTAATGATTGAATCATAAGCCGTCCTCAAGTTGGAAATGACGATCTCATCTCTTGGTTTCCTTTCCGCTATATTTTACTCAAAGTCCTGAATCCCTGAGTGAAGATCATGGGTGTTGTACCTCAATTGGTATATCTCTGCAAGTATAAATCTGCCACTAGTGACAAACTCCTCTATCCAATCTCTTAGATGTTTTCCGTAGATGACCAACTAACCACATGTAATGTACTAGCCCTTAACCCTTGCGTGAAATAAAAATTTCTTAATTTTACATTAGATAAATAAAGATAAGGAGTAAATAGCCATTGTAACAAAATTTTTCTTTTCTTTTAATTGAAATCATTTCAACATAATACAATCCATTGCAATTCATTACAATAAAATAACTTTTCCTTTTTAAGTAACATCAGAGTAAGAATACATACAAGTACAAAACATAGCTCAATGAAGAACAAATAGTAGTAAGACGGTCCAGGATCTTCCCTTTCAAATCTTGGTATTTCAGTAGCCTGTTGTGGAGGAGAAACATCACTCGGGCGCTTTTTTGCCAACCACGGACTTATAATGCAGTCCCCCGCACATCTATTATTCAATAGATGTTCCTCCCTTCGATGAAGAGATTGGTAGAGTAACCGATACTGTTAACCAACTGAGCATGGTGGTGTGTCCTACATGACTAGATCCTTGTAATCCCACAATCCCGAACTAGCATGTACTATTGGATCACGGTGAAATGACAATGTAATCATCGCCCAATCTAAGAGGATGTAGATACATTACATTAATTTGGCCAAAGTGTTTTAATTCAGTAAATGACTGAGAAAGTCATCTATCACATACACTACTTAGGGCCGATTTGACTTAGGGCTATCTTATACTACGCATAGGTTATGTCGTTCAATGGATAATCAGTCATCCCAGACTAACCTACAACATACTAACTACTAGAAATGAATCAACATAACAAGTAATTCATAGAATCCCTCCTATACAGGAAATCTTTATCCTAGGAGTAACTCAAGCTTACCTCAGTTAACCTAATAACTTAAGCCGATAGAATTTACTTGACTCCTGTCCTCATTTTCGTCCTATTATATAATAACTAATACAGCCATACTCTCCTTATATGGAGATCATACAAATTAATGCAAATCACACAAGTATGCATCTTTTATCCTTTATACAATCTACTCCCTAGATGTAAACATATATGCAATTCACAAACATCTTACTTTCTATACACAATAGAAATACAAATTATGATGCAATTCCCTATCTATGCACAAGCAATAAACACAAATTCCATAAATATTTAAGGTTCACAATTGAAAATGATAGTAGAAGAACATCCCATGCCTGGTATTTAGCTTTTTCTTCAAATGATGATGTCTCAGCCTATTCTCTCAGCACTTCCAACTCTATCAATCAATTGGCAATTCCCTCATAGGTTTCTACTTTTCTTAGTTAGAATTAACTCACAATTGGCTATCCTTCTCACTCAGAAACAAGTACTCAGATATGAATACTCAGACTGTTATTGGTTACAACTGAACAAAAGTGTAATACTTAGGTGAATCGATATTGAAGATTGGTAATTTCAACTAAACTCAACTCTCAAGAATATGTCTCTTCAGAAAAATAGAATGATGCTCTACAGAAAATGAGTTCTCAAAGGTGAATTCTCCAGAAAACAAGTAAAGAATGAGGAATTGGGCGGCTATTTATAGAGCCTTAGCCCATCGAATTCCACTTCCAAAGGCATGTAAACTGCGAGAACTGTATTTTGAATCGTTCAACTTAATATGTGGTGGGTTTCTAGTCTCATAGTCATCTTCCAAGAGGTGAGTCAACCTCCATTATTTGATAGTAGGTTGAAGACCATTTCATACTTGCACATGGTTAAATATGAAGAATCAACACCTACAGGTGTCTTCCAGATATTGCGCCAATCCATAAATCTAGGGGGTAAAAATGCATAGTGAAAAAGTCCGATGTTATTTGCAATCCACATAGCCTAAAATTATGGCTCCATCGACAAGCATACAACTGCGTTTGTATTTCCTGCAACTTGGTCATTGCCCAACGTGTCTACAGGCGTGTGTATTTTCTCAGCCGCTGTATTTTATTTGATTTCAATAGTTCAAATTATAGTTTGTGAAATATTTCCTCTTTCACTATATTGGAGCTTGACGTATATTTCCCAAAGTTTCAAAGACAATGTCCGATTCATTTAATTTCTATATTTAATGTTCAATAATCAGCTGGGCATTATTTAACCCGATTCCTATAGTTGGAGTTTACTATTAACTCAAAGTGGAAAATAATTTAATTTCCAATAATGAGATTTATAACATTAAATATATACATATTATATATTATATATATATATATATATTTATATTAAGGTAATAAATAATATATATATATATATATATTTAATTACTCCATGTAATTTATATATATATTATTTTACTGTAATATATATATATATATGTGTATATAACATATAATATATATATATTTACATATTAATAATATAATATTATTAATATCCACATATAATAGGTTGTGTGCATATATACATGTATATACTTGTGTATACCTCAATGTACATGTATGTGTAGGTATACCATATCGATACATCCATATGAGCATATCCATTTGCCAATCATATGCCTGTATCGATATGTAAATACATATGGATACGTGTATATACTATATATATGTATATATGTCCACTCCCTATTCACTTACACTCATTCACGTTACCATCATAATGATCGTAATATAACAAGACAGATTTATAGATAAACATTACTCACAAAAGCGTAAAGAAGTAAACAAGACTCCTAATGCCTATGTACGAGCTATGAATGACTTGTCTAGAACCAACATAATTGACTCAGTTCACTCAATCTATAGTGACGTGTGTGTGCTTAGATAGTTCACTTTACTGGTTAACGACCAAGCTCCTCTCCTGAGTGATATATCCCCTCCACCTGGAGGAATGGTTCACATACCTGCATCCACTGAC
This sequence comes from Sequoia sempervirens, assembly GCA_007258455.2. Lineage (NCBI taxonomy): Eukaryota > Viridiplantae > Streptophyta > Pinopsida > Cupressales > Cupressaceae > Sequoia > Sequoia sempervirens. The sequence goes on from VDFB02026018.1 coordinate 35,497, forward strand.
ATAAATTCATGATAGTCATATGTTCATAACATTAGCAGTATACATAAACATCTCAAGTTAGAATAACATGATTCATTAACCTCCTTATGCTATATTTTCACCATGAATAACATCAATTGAAGCAACATTAAATGAGACAATCACTAAATGTAAAAACACTCATATTGTTAACAAGGTACAACATATTTTATTCATTCACAAAATTCTCTTTTACAATCATTTATTCCCTATGCGGTACTAATATTTAGTAGCTATACAATCGGGCTGTAACATACTCCCACCCTTATGAATCATCGTCCTCGATGACCTAAGGTATTATTTCAAACAAGAAAGTCTAAACACATATTTATTCTCCATTCTCAAAAGCTTTGAGAATGTTTGGAAACTTCTGCCGAATTTCCTCATAATCTTCCCATGTTGCCGAGTCCTCCATGTATTGATCCCATTGGACTTTGCATTGAGAGACATCCCTATTACGTAAGTGAAGTTTACGTATTTCGAACACCTTTATGGACTTGAGAGTTACTACTCCGGGATCCTTTACCTGTAAAGTAGTCCAATCAATTACATGACTATCTCCTAGAACATCTTTTTAAGATAGGAAACATGGAAGACATTATGCATTTTGGCAAGAGCTAGTGGCAAAGCAATTCAGTAGGCTATAGGGTTTATTTCCTCAAGAACTTCACAGGGTCCAGCATAACGTGGGGCCAACTTAGAAGATTTTCCAAACTTGATGGAACTCTTATGAGGCTTAACTCTCAAAAGTACCTTGTCACCTATAACAAAATTACGGGGCGCTCTCTTGGCATCTGCATAGCTCTTCTATCGATTGTTAGCTTCTGCTAACCTTTGCTTAATAACCTTTATTTGTTCATCCATTTCTGCTAACATCTCAGGTCCAAGACTTATTCGATCCTCATTTTTATCCCAACTTATCGGAGCTCGACACTTTCGACCATACAAAGCTTCAAATGGAGCCATTCCTATAGTAGAATGATATGAGTTATTGTAAGCAAATTCAACCAAGAGTAGATAATCTTCCGACTTATATTGCTGATCCATGCAATATACTCTACGTAGGTCCTCTAATACTTGATTCACCTTTTCCGTTTGCCCATCCGTCTCCAAATGATATGCTAAGCTAATATTTAACTGAGTCCCAAGTGTAGAAAACAAAGATTGCCAAAACCTAGAAGTGATTCTTGCATCTCTATCAGAAATAATCTTTTCAGGAATTCCACGCAATCTGAACACTTCTTGTACAAACTTTCTTGCTATGACTGGTGTTCCATCAGTTAAATTCCCCGGTATAAAGTGTGCCACTTTTGTCAGTCTATCTACTACCACTAGTATGGCATTGTCCTTGTTCTTGGACATAGGCAGTCCTTGTACAAAATCCATACTAATAACTTGTCACTTCCATTCTGGTATGTCATGTGGGTATAACAGACCCGTAGGATGATGATGTTCGGCTTTCACCCTTTGACATTCAAGACAACTAGCCACAAAACTAGCGGCATCTCTTTTCATTCCTTTCCATAAATATAATGTTTTCACATCAGCCATCATTTTTGTCAATCCTGGGTGACCGGAATATGGTGCCTTGTGAATTTCCTTCCACACTAGATTCCTTAACTCCTTGACATCAAGTACATACATTCTGCCTTTGTACCTAAGTAATCCATTAGGTTCAAATTGAAAACCTTCATATCTAGGATCTTGTGGATTTTCTTTTAGTGCTTGCTTTACTTGTAAGTAGTACTCATCATCTTTGCATTTTTGGAGTACTTGCTCTTTGAAATCGATATGAATTGCTACTATTGAAGCAAGTGACGTCTCCGACTTAGTGCATCAGCTACCCGATTTTCTTTTCCCTTGATATAACTGATATTAAAATCATAGTCAGCTATCAACTCCAACCATCTTCTTTGTCTGGCATTCAGATTTGATCAAAAAGATCATCAATGCGGGGTAGTGGATACTTATTCTTAACCGTAGCTTTGTTAAGCATATGATAATCAATATAACGTTCCATCTTTCTTCTTGACAAATATAATAGGTGCTCACCAAGGTGAAAATCTTGGTCTTATTAGTCCTTTTGACAATAATTCATCCAATTGTGCTTTAAGCTCCATAAGTTCTGTAGTAGTCATCCTATAGGGTACCTTGGATATAGGTTAAGATACAGGAACTAAATCAATAGAAAAGCCAAACACTCTTTTTGGCGGTAAAGCAGGTAATTCATCAGGAAATACATCTGAAAATTTCCTCAAAATGGGATACTTCTCCATATCAGTTTTCCCACTTTCCTCAATTCCCCCATCTTCTAGCTCTTGTTGACTCTGATAATCTAAATTTTCACTATCATACCCAAGATCTGTGATCTTTACAACAAAGAGTTTACACCCTTTCTTTTTAGTTTTCATAAGTTGCATTGCTGTAATTTGTCGGACTTTTACCTCTCTAGGTATTCCTTGGATTTTAACTTGTTTACCATAGTCATCTAGACATTCAACAGTCTTGGCATTACAATCCACTATGGCTCTATGTCTCCATAACCAGTTCATTCCTAGGATAATATCATGTGATCCTAAAGGTGCAACATAAAGGTTGACTTTGGTAGCAAAACTAGGTAACTCTATCCTAGCCTCGAATAGACATTGGTCCACCTTTGCTCTTGTGTTGTTTATATATTCAACATTCCATGACATTGCCATGTGCCCTGCCTTTCTAGTTAATTGATTTGCTATTCTAGGTGAAATATAATTTTCAGTTTCTCCCATATCAATTAAAATAGAAACAGGAAAGCCAAACAAAGTACCTAGTGTCTCGATTGGCGTCACTTGGTAATCAGCTAGACGATCATCTACAACAGCATGTATCCTTTGTTGACTAGGTAATGAGTTGCCATGAGGTTGAGATCCAAAAGTTCTATTGGGACATTCATTTGCATAATGATCTCCTTTGCAAATAAAACATCCTGACCTTGGTCCTCTTTTTCCAGAGACTTCTCCAGATTTACTAGTACTTTCACTAGCTAGTGTTGCCAAAATTTGGATTACTCCTCTTGCGATCTTTATTGAATTCTTTTCCATTATAATAAGATCTCTTTCCTTTCTTCTTGAGAAAATTTTGAACAGGTTCCTCTTTCTTAGGAGTTGTCTTATGGGAAATTTCAATATCTTTCTTGTGTTCCTTCTTTTCTTGCTGCATGGAATCTGTCTTCAGCTTCTGTTCTTGTTTGATGGCCTTCTCATATACAAGGTCCATTGTGGTTGGACCATGCATATCCACTTCACCACCAATTTTGCTATTCAGCCCCAAAATGAATTTCCTGATACAGAAATGTTCATCTTTGTGATATATAGGAACATAGTGAAGAAGTTAGGTGAATTTCTCCCAGTATTCATGCGCTGACATGTTTCCTTGCTTTAATTCTTGGAAATCCATTAATTTCTGATCATAAAGGAGTTGGGGTAACCATCTTTTTCAGAAAACTTCCACAAACTCATTCCAAGTTAGCTTCCATGAACTTATGTCTAATTCCAGCTTTTTGTTCATCCACCAGTTAGAGGCTTCACCTGCTAACTGATATGCACCCCACGCTGCCTTAGTTACTTCATTATAATTTATTATTTCGAAGTATTTTTCCATTTGTACAAGCTAGACTTCGGCTTCATCTCCTCCAGCGCTTCCATCAAACTTTGGTGGGAATGTTTTCTTCATATCCCTCGACAGTTTGGTGGATACAATCTTCTTTTTCTTCTCAATGGATGGTGTGGGTGATTTCTCTTTATCATGATTTCGGTTTACACCTTCCCCATGTGATGAACTTTCTCCTTCTAAATTGGTAACATGTATTTCAATTTCAGGTCCATCCACAACTTTCGCTCTTTCTAGATTAGTTAGCCTTGCTAGAATCTGATCAAGCCTTGCTTCCACTCCAGTCGCTCCTTGTTCACCATCTCGACTGGTTCTAGGAATAGTTCGCGTTCTTTCATACGTCCTCACCATGATTATATAATTTGTTTAACCTGGATGTTCTTTTCATGTTAATTTTACTATCAATTAACTACTATGTAAAGTATATTTATAAAGATGAACACATTCACATGAACACAAATTTTCGCAATAGTTCAAATATATATATATTTTGGTAAATACATAGTTTTATTGTGAAGAACCCCAATGGTTCTAACTCTGAAACTAACTGCTGTAGATGAGGTTTTTACTTTTTTTTTTTGTATTTCTTGGAATAATGCCAGACTAGATAAATATAAAATGCAAATACCATATACAGATTGCAAAGTATTGAAATACTTACAATGAAACTTCAACACAAATGTGATTATATATGAATTTGCTAATACAATATATACTAGAAATCAGATTATTATCCCCTGCTCAACAATACATTCATA
>VDFB02026019.1:0-18814 GCA_007258455.2 Sequoia sempervirens
ATTTAATTAATTCACACTTTTCTTTATTCTATCTGATTAATTAAACAAATATTTTTAATTTAATTATGTTACTAATTAACCTTATCCTTCTTATCAAATTAAATAAATTCTTATTTAATTTACTCTTTATCATACTTCGACTATAATTAAATAAATTCTTTATTTATTTAATTATTCTTTTAAATCCCTTAATCGCTTAATTAAATAAATCTTATTTATTTAATTATTCTTCAAATATCAAATCTTGAATTAAATGAATTATTTAATTCATGAATTCTATTTTAACACATTCCTCTATATTTAGATAATTGTGTGAGTTATCTAAGTATTCAGTTTTACTTGACATCTATTTTAATTGGTCAGTTAACTCTAGATTAATGTCTGAATGGATTTCACAAGTAATCTATTTGTCATATTATTCAGTCATCTAGTTCTAACTCAATTGTGTACACATGCATATTAATTAAATATTCTTATTTAATTCATTAAATCTTGTGTGTGCATTCAAATAGAGAGTTGCTTTAATCCATCTTTATCTTTGTCATGCAAAGATAATTCTTTTGTTTTCAAAACCAAACTTGAAGATTAAATCATTTATTCAATCTTTAATTCTATTTCTAATTTATATCACTCATGTCATTACTACCTGTTATCAAAATGCATGACTAATTAGTCAATCTCAACTGTTTGTTGATCTTTCAACCCTGGCCTGTCGTTCGAATAATCAATTTTCTATAAATTGATCTGGTCTTCATCATTCTAATCTCTCTTGAAATCTTATGACTTTTTGGAGCACCTATGTTGAATCTTTGATGTTTTGCTAAATCATTATCATATGCTATACTTGCATGAACCTTTGAAAATCTGAGGGCAATTATACTACTACAAGCGAAACGAAGAAGGACAACGGAGATAAATCATGGAAGAACGTAGATTGGGTGAGATTATTTCTTTATTTACGTTTTTGACTTGCCTTTGTTCTTTGTTGCTTAGCATTAGATTGCATTTAGATTTGCATTGCAGGCTTGCTTTTAATCTTTTCTTTCTACATTTTCTAGATGCTACATTACATAATTAATAATAAGACATATACATAAATGTTTCTTTGATGGCTTATAAATTGAAAACTTGTTTTTAGAAATATAACATTTAGAATAATTTAAAAGGATTTCATGATTTTTTAATATTATTATTTAATTTAGAAACAAAATTGAATTGTTTTTATAATTTATAATTTTAATTCTTAATATAAATATAAACTTTTTTAATATTTAAAAATATTAAAAACATAAAAAATAGATGAGCTACTATAAATTTTATTTTCTAAAAAAAAGTCAAGCAATAACTTTTTAAATTTTAAATAGAAAGAATATTAGATATTATGTTCATCCAATCTATTCAAAAGGATGCAACTTGCGCGTCAATGTCATCCTATTCAGAATATGAATAATTTAAGCGAGTTGACCTGACTAAACAAATTTCCTGAGGGCATGTTATCCTCTTCGACGTATGACTACCGGAACATCGCCATCTATCGCATGCATTGGAACGTCACCTTACCTCGCTGATAAGATAAAAGTTAGTCCTTTGTATTTCATTCAATCAAAAAACGCAAAACAACTCTTCTTCCACGGCAAGCCCTACATATTCTTGTCATATATTTTTAAGAGTGGCGTCAAGATGGACAGAACATAATTTAACTTAATGAAAAAAATTGTTATCAGGTTTCCTTTTATTAATACTATCTTTGTCTCTACAAGTACGCAGATGAGGAGGGAATAGAATCTTCCTCCTTGTGGGTGCTCTCCTTTTTCATCTCTATCCTCGCTTGATTGTTTCAATTGGTATTCTAGCTCTAAGCCCCATAGCCTGCATTAAAGATCAAGATGTCGTTTACAACTGTTAGTAATTAAAATAACCATGATCAACTTGCACTGCGTTCCAATTGTTTATTGAAATCATGAAATTATTCCTTGATCTTCACCATGGACTATGTTAAATATAAAATTATGCAAGTTATTAATAATTGGACTATGTTACATATAAAATTATGCAAGTTATTAATAATTTTTTTCGAAGAAGTCAAATTAAATATTGTTAGTCTTGATTTTACTCTTAAAACTATATGGAAAGATGTGTTTTTGTGTACTTTTCATCTTTATGCAAGTTGAGGAATTTTCATAAAGATATCATTGTGGATTTTCAAGCATGCCATTAGAAAAAGTAAGGACTTTTCATATAGTTATGTTTGGGTTCTTACATTTTTTAATGGACAAATTATTGGATTATGTTTCAAATATGCTTCTAATGATGTCAAAGAATAGGTTGTAATTTAAAATTTGATGTTTAGAATTTTCCATAACAAAAATTGAAGTTTAAGAGTATCTTTTAATATTGTAGAGTACTCTAGTGACCATAATTTGTGTAATTATACTACAATCAACAAAGATAGTTAAAAAATTAGATTCACTATAACAATTCCTTTAGTGTGGTTGATCCCTTACATTACAAGTTTAAAAGTCATGCATATAATTGATTCACATTGCTTAAATAGAGAGGTAGTGTGGATAGGAAACTTTGTAGATTAGAGAGATTTTATCCATGGATTGAGTGGTGGTGTTGACACCACATCCAAGTTACTAGAAAAGAAACTCCAACTCTTTTTTATAACTTATCCTCTCTAATTTTTTTAAAATAGGGAAATGTGAAATATTGATAACAATAATTTCCTTTTTTCATTCATTATAAGAATCAAAAAATTAATAGTGTTGGTTCTCAATAACAAACCATTCATCAAGCTTACTCATTCAACTAGAGTTTGAAGGAATGCTTGGATAATTTTGAGTACTGGAGTGTAAAATGGTTGACATAAGAATGATTATTCTTTAGAAAATTTATCAAATTATTATCGACAAGATATACAAAACTCCTAGCACAATATCATTTATTATCACCACTACGCTAGACTCCATTATTCTGATGTGGATTGTTCCAAAAGATAACTAAAAGTCATACTTTAGTAGCCGATTTTTTCCTATAGAAACTATTCATGCACAAAAAGGGATACAACTAAAATTAGTAGAAAATCCTCTTAAAAAATACAAGAGGCTATAACTAAGACAAGTAGACAAATATCAAATTCATTTCCTAGTTAATTTTATCTCACTTCTTAATTACATTACAATGGGAAGGTTCTAAGGTATACAAATCCTTTTGAGACTAATGTGATATGAATAGATCTGTGAGAGTGATTCTATTGTAGATCACCATTAATTCTTCATTTCTATCTAGATAAAATGTATATCCTTCCATTTATGATAAGTAAAAATAATTTGGTTTGGATAGATGGACAATATCAATTACTAAGAAATTAAATCCTTTGAAAAAAAATATATTACACTTAAAGGGAACTAATATATTTCATTTGGTATTATTTTGATGATGTGTAGATAATTGATATGCTCTATACACTGTCAAAATCATTAATATCTCTAGCACTAAGATTAATTATTTCAAGTTTGTTAAACATATAGTGACAATAAGGACTCTCAAAGTGATAATCATATAAATATTCTATTATCCAAAAGAAGATTATTGAACCTCCTAGACTATCCCTTTTAAACTTACTATCACCTCTTTAGTAACCATTTCTATTTTCTTCACTATGCTTATCAATTCCTCACCTTTCACCTTTTTTTCCTATGATAAAACAATATCTAAATTTTAGATTTCTATGAAATTTAACAAAACTATATTTTCTGAGCACATTAAATGCCTAAATTTTCTATCATACAATCTTCATAATTTCTTGGAGAGGGAGGGGGTATTTCTTTCCTCCATTATCACAATATTTAGTTATTTGAGCCTAAGATCCTTTCTCCGTGCCCTTCATTGTTACAACCTTCATATTACTTACTTCATTTTTCTTCCCTCTTGTCCTACCTATCTCCAAGTTTTTCATCATCACTCCCAATACAACTTGCTAGGATATTTCATATTAGCTTTTAGTATTTTTGCATGTGACACTCTAATCATTTGAGCCTAGTTTTTCTCCATAAGTATATCTAGAAAATTCCTTCTTGCTATCTTGTCTCTCAAGAACACTATCAACTATTTATTTCATCTTAGCTTGAATGGATAGTTACCCACCTTTTATATTATCTCTCAACACTATTTCCTTGTTTGAGTTTATAAACTCCTCTTTCCCCTCAATAATATTTGTGCTCCCTTCAATATTCTAATCATTCTCTTTCTCTTGTCAAGGTCTTGTTAGGATTCATATTTGATTACTTTTTCCTTAGTACTTCCTGCCAGTGTTTTAATACTCATTTTTTTCCATTCCCTTTAAAATTTCTTCTCTCACTATAATTATATGGAAAATGTACCTCTCGATATCATTTGAAATAGGCAACAAGAAAAATTATAATCTAAGTTTTTGATCCAAAATCCAATCAAAGGATTAATCTCTACTAAATGGTGTATAACTTTACTTAGATATACTAGCTCACACAAATTCTTGTGTCTACTACCAATTCCTTCTTTTATGTGGCTATTGCTTGATATATACATACTCCATCAATGAATTTCCAATCTACTCATTAATGTTTCCCATCATCTATTGATCATTAATTTTTACATCCTAATCCATGGAAACACCTTTGTAACTACTTATTTACCTAAGTGAAAAATAAAAAATCATGCATGCATATATAGTCTTGAGTTTCTCATAAGATTTTATGTGTTCACATGTCAACTAAATCCTAATAAATATACCCATGATCATAGTTTTCTTCACAACTTTCATCCTTCAACTTAAAAAATGACAAAGATTTCTCTAACTAGAATAACCATATCAATTGTTAAATTTACATAAAGTAAATAATCCTCTCAATCAAAATATTATTGAATATTTTATAAATATATGTTTAATTTTTTCTGTAGAATTAATTATATATATATATATATAAATAAGTAAGTAGAAATAATACAAAAAATATATTTCTTAAATTTATGGATAATAATTCTGATTTATGCCTTAGATTATTTTAGTGTCCTGAAAACTTCATGTCTTTCTTTTGAAACATGGTCACCTAGTCACAAGAGGAAACATGCAACATAATTAAATTTGATTTCTAGAAGTTGGGTTGGTATTAAGAGAAAATAGGGAAAGATATTCTTCCTCCTCAAGCATTAAAAAAAAAAAAATTTGGTAGAATATGAAATATTCATGTAGTTCACATCCACTAACAATGTGGTAGACTATGAAATATTGTTAAAAGACATCCTCCTTGCACATTGAAAGAAGATAAAATATATGTAGATACATGGAAATTCCCAACTAGTAATTAGACATATTAGAAGTCAATATGAATTCCCTAACAAAAGATTGGCATTCATAGGAATAGAGTATTGGATTTGGTTAAAGATTTTGATAATTCTAATATTAAATTGATTCTCGAAAAGAATAATTAGATTGTTGATACTTTAGAAATTGTAGTGAGTACTCTAGAATCTCCTATAGAATCTTGATTTAAAAAAAAGTAGAATTGGTGTCTATCATTGTAGTCCTAGACAACATAAAGTAATTTTAGGTATTTAAAGATGAAAAATGCATTCTAGAGTTTATTAATAATGTTGGGTTTCTTTAGGCAAAAAAGTATGAATTTGAAAAATAATAACATACTAAAAGAAATGGTAGCATTGGAAAGAATCTATGATTTAGATGATTCTACAAAGTAAAGAAGGGTATTTCCTAATTCAAAATGTGGGAAATATGATACATATAATTTATGAGATAAACAATATGTAAGAGCACAAAAAGAGAATGATGGTATAGTTAAGGCTTTGAAATATTATAAAGAGGTGATATCTAAGGGTATGAAAATTTTAAAACTTATAACACATTCTTTATTACTCAGACCATTCCATTGAAACTAAGTGTAAATCCTTTTAGATAGAAGAAATATCAAAGAAATGCACTATTCAAAATGTTTTTTCTTTAGGATTAGTTAGTTCAACACTTTCACAACAAATTTGTTTAGATTTAGATCTATCAAATATCAAAGTCTACAACATGTTAGTTGTTCTATCATGGAGACTTGAAGTGAACTTGTCATATGAAACCTAGGAATTTTGAGGTTGCTGATGAATGCCATCCATAGTTTATGTCTTGTAGTTATATTTTAGGTTTAAGAAAATCTCCTGTATTAGTGATATATTTGATAGTTACATGCTATTTACATCTAATGCTATAGAATCAACTTTCTTTACGACTTCCAAACATGTAGAGGAAGAAAATTCTGAATGACATTCATCATGTATTGAAAACAACAATTAAGACTTGTAACAACTCAAAGGTACATACTTGAGTACCTATATCCTACATGTCATTGGCCAACTTATGCATTAACTCATAAAGATTGGAGTCAAGGAGCCAATGTACCCACAAGCTTGGTTCTTTATATTTTGTTTCTTCACTAACACTGTCCCTATTTGAGAAGCTGAGAGTAACAAGGACTTCATCTATTTTATATACTCTAAGCTCCACATCTGTGAAAACACTTCATTAAAGGTGTCGCTATAGCCATATGTTTCAATGATGCTTCAATTTTAACCTTAATCTGATTTTGATTTCCCTTTCAAGGTAGTCATATGCTTCATATTGCTTCATGAGTTGTTGTCCACAAAAAAAATCATTACTCTTAACCAAGAATAATCCACTCAACATTTATTGCATTTAAATAATGCTCACAAAAATAAAACATCAAGACTTCCCTGAAGATCACCCTTCTCAATATCAACCCAACTTAAAATATTTAATCATAAAATTTCCCAATATCAAACCTACTTAATTTACTACCCTAATTTTTACTACCCTAATTTCTGTACTGTTTTATGGCACTATAATTATATCTTGAGTGGAAATCTGGAAAATGTTATTGGATGGTTGATAACTATTACTACCAGACTACCACTGCCTCGTATTGTCATCTTAAATACTGGTATCGCGTCTTCTGTTTAACGTCTTGTTCTCCGTTTTCCGTTTACAAATTTAAATAAGCCTAGTAAAATCATTGACTAGGGAATAGACCGCTTCATGTCCGGCCTTTCCTGTTTCGTTCCTCGCCATTAATTATCATATTATTTAATCGTTTCTGAGGCATCTAGAACTCCAAAAGAAAAGAAAATTATCGTATTTATTTATTTTTTGGACAATTACAGGGCATAATCATGGATGACCGTTTCTTCCATGGAAAGCTATATATTTTCCACAACAGAAGATATCCTGTGCCCTGCAACAAATTTTCCTATCTAAAGTGGACTTCTAGTTTCATTGCATCCGCGTGAGCTTGCCTTTGCACTCATTATATGGCTATGTCTGTGTCTGTTTGTATGGGATTTAAAAGAACGGTTCTTCATCTCATATATGTTACTTATCTTCTCTTGGTCACCAGTCTGTTGGCTCAGCAGCAAGATAATCCTTGTGCAGTCACTAATGCTGATGAAATTGGTGGGGTATGTGGGCTGAATGGAATCTGCCAAATCTCCGATTAGTTAAGAACTTGCAGTTGTCCTCCAGAATTCCACTTTGCAGACACCGATATCAAATCAAAGGGATGCTTTCAGAACACATCCCAGCTACAGAGCTGCAGTGTAATTGGCGCACAAATGCAGAAGGTTGAGCAGATAGATTGGCCTGGAAATGATTATTGGTACACGAATTCCACAAATAAAAGTGCCTGCCAGCAGGCATGCATTGAAGATTGCTTATGCACAGTGGCCATCTACGCTTATATTAACGGCAGAGAATACTGTTTTAAGAAACCAATGCCTCTGAGGAACGGCGGTGCAAGCGTTACACGAATAGTTTTATTCTTTATTGTGAAATCAAGATCAATATTTTAATCTATTATTCTTTGTGATTACTTTTAATATAGCATGGATTACATAATTAATAATAAGACATACACATAAATGTTTCTTTGATGGCTTATAAATTGAAAACTTATTTTTAGAAATATAACATTTAAAATAATTTAAAAGGATTTTGTGATTTTTTAATATTATTATTTAATTTAGAAACAAAATTGAATTTTTTTTATAATTTATAATTTTAATTCTTAATATAAATATAAACTTTTTTAATATTTAAAAATATTAATAACATAAAAAGTAGATGAGCTACTATAAATTTTATTTTTTTAAAAAGTCAAGCTATAATTTTTAAAATTTTAAATAGAAAGAATATTAGATATTACGTTAATCCATTCTATTCAAAAGGATGCAACTTGCGCGTGAGTGTCATCCAATTCAGAATATGAATAATTTAAGCGAATTGACCTGAGTAAACAAATTTCCTGAGGGCATGTTATCCTCTTCGACGTTGACGGGAAACTATTATTGAATAGGTGAGACGTACGACTACCGGAACTTCGCTATCTATCCCATGCATTGGAACGTCGCCTTACCTCGCTGATAAGATAAAAGTCAGACCTTTGTATTTTATTCAATTAAAAACCGCAAAACAACTATCTTTAACTTAATTTAACTTAATGAAAAAAATTGTTATCAGGTTTGCATTTATTAATACTATCTTTGTCTCTACAAGTACGCAGACGAGGAGGGAATGGAATCTTCCTCCTCCTTGTGGGTGCTCTCCTTTTACATCCCTATCCTCGCTTGATTGTTTCAATTGGTATTCTAGCTCTAAGCCCCATAGCCTGCATTAAAGATCAAGATGTCGTTTACAACTGTTAGTAATTAAAACAACCATGATCAACTTGCATTGCTTTCCAATTGTTTATTGAAATGATGAAACTATTCCTTGATCTTCACCATGGACTATGTTATATGGATTGCTATTTATTTTTTACAAATATAAAATTATGCAAGTTATCAATAATTGGAAATATGATATAATTTTTTTTCGAAGAAGTCAAATTAAATATTGTTTGTCTTGATGTTACTCTTAAAACTATATCGAAAGATCTGTTTATGTGTACTTTTCATCTTGATGGAAGTTAAGCAATTTTTATGAAGATATCATTGTGGATTTTCAGGCATGCCATTAGAAAAAGTAAGGACTATTCATATAGTTATGTTTGGGTTCTTACATTTTCTAATGGACAAATTATTCGATTATGTTTCAAATATGATTGTAATGATGTCAAAGAATAAGTTGTAATTTAAAATTTGATGTTTAGAATTTCCAATAACAAAATTTGAAGTTTAAGAGAATCTTTTAATATTGTAGAGTACTCTAGTGACCATAATTTGTGTAATTATACTACAATCAACAAAGATAGTTAAAAATATAGATTCACTATAACAAGTCTTTTAGTGTGGCTGATCCCTTACATTACAAGTATAAAAGCCATGCATAGAATTGATTCGCATTGCTTAAATATAGAGGTAGACTGGATAGGAAACTTTGTAGATTAGAGAGATTTTATATCTCTCTCAATATTCATTATATTCCTTCTCACTCAAGTTTTCTTGTACAAGTATATTATTCTACTACCCTTTTTATGACTTCCCTATTGCTTCATCTCTCTATTTCTTTGTATACATTGTCGTCTTAAAACTTCCCTTCAAAATTAAAAAACGAAACTGAAATCTTCTTATTGTGTTGCTATGCTAGTGGGAATTTCCAACTCCATCCCCCCAACCACAAGCAATTCAAACCATGGATTGCGTGGTGGTGTGGACACCAAATCCAAGTTACCATAATTTCCTTTTTTCATTAATTATCAAAATAGAAAAATTAACAGTTTGGTTTCTCAATTACAAACCATTCATCGGGCTTACTAATTCAACTAGAGTTTGAAGGAATAATTAGATAATTCTGAGTACTAGAGTGTGAAATGGTTGACATAATAATGATTATTCTTTAGAAAATTTATCAAATTATTATTGACAATATATACAAAACTCTTGGCACAATATCCTTTATTATCACCACTACACTAGACTCCATTATTTTGAGGTGGATTGTTCTGAAAGATAACTAAAAGTAATCCTTTAGTTGCCAAATTTTGGTTATAGAAAATCCTCATGCACAACAAGAAGGGATACAAATTAAATTAGTAGAAAATATTCTTACAAAATATGAGAGCCTACACCTAAGATTAGTAGACAAATATCAAATTCATTTGCTAGTTAATTTGATCTCACTTCTCAATTACATTACAATGGGAAGGTTATAAGGTATACAAATCCTTTCTAGAAAAATGTGATATGAATAGATATGTGAGAGTGATTCTATTGTAGCTCACCATTAACTCTTCATGTATATCTAGATAAAACATATCCTTCCATTTGCGATATGTAAAAATAATTTGGTTTAGATAGTTGAACAATATTAATTACTAAAAAAATAAATGCTTCAAAAAAGTTATATTACACTTGAAGGGATCTAATATATTTCATTTGGTATTATTTTGATGATATGTAGATAATTGATATTCTCTATACACTATCAAAATCATTAATATCTCTAGCACTAAGATTAATTATTTCATGTTTGTCAAACATATAGTGAAAATAAGGACTCCCAAAGTGACAATCATATAAATATTCTATTATCCAAAAGAATATTATTGAACCTCCTAGACTATCCCTTTTAAACTTACTATCACCTCTTTAGTACTGATTGATATTTTCTTCACTATGCTTATCAATTCCTCACCTTTCACCTTTCTTTTCCTATGATAAAACAATATCTAAATTTTAGATTTCTATGCATTTTAACAAAACTAAATTTTTTGAGCACATTAAATGCCTAAATTTTCTATCATACAATCTTCATAATTTCTTGGAGAGGGAGGGGGTGTTTCTTTCCTCCATTATCACAATATTTAGTTATTTGAGCCTAAGATCCTTTCTGCATGCCCTTCATTGTTACAACCGTCATCTTCATTACTTCATTTTTCTTCTCTCTTGTCCTACCTATCTCCAATTTTTTCATCATCACTCCCAATACAACTTGCTAGGATATTTCATATTACCTTTTAGTATTTTTGCATGTGATACTCTAATATTTTGAGCATAGTTTCTCTCCATGTGTATATCTAGAAAATTCCTTATTGCTATCTCATCTCTCAAGAACACTATCAACTATTTCCTTCATCTTAGCTTGATTAGATTGTTACCCACCTTTTGTATTATCTCTCTCCACACTATTTCCTTGTTTGAGTTTATAAACTCCTCTTTCCCCTCAATAATCTTTGTGCTCCCTTCAATCTTCTAATCCTTCACTCTCTCTTCTCAAAGTCTTATTGGGATTCATATTTGATTACTTTTTCCTTGGTCCTTCATGCCAATGTTTAAATACTCAATTTTTCCCATTCCCTTTAAAATTTATTCTCCCACTATAATTATATGGAAAATGTACCTCTCTATATGATTTGAAATAGGCAACAATAAAAATTATAATCCAATTTTTTGATCCAAAATCGAATCAAAGGATTAATCTCTACTCAATGGTGTATAACTTTACTTAGATATACTAGCACACACAAATTTTGGTGTCTAATACCAATTCCTTCTTTTATGTGGCTCTTGGTTGCTATATAAATACTCCATCAATGAATTTCCAATTTACTCATTCATGTTTTCCATCTGCTATTGATTCATGAATTTTTACATCCTAATCCATGGAAACACCTTTGTAACTAGTTATTTACCTAAGTGGAAAATAAAAAATCATGCACGTATATATAGTCTTGAGTTTCTCACAAGATTTTATGTGTTCATATGTCAATTAAATCCTAATAAATTTATGCATGATAATAGTTTTCCTCATAACTTTCATCCTTTAGCTTAAAAATTGACATAAAATTCTATAACTAGAATAACCATATCATTTGTTAAATTTACATAAAATAAATAATCATCTCAACTTAAATATTATTAAATATATGTTTAATTATATATATATATGTATATATCATAGAAAAATTATGTTTATCTAAACATTTAAGAATGCATGGATAATAATTCTAAGTTATTCCTTAGATTATTTGAGTCTCCTAAAAACTTCATGTCTTTCTTTTGAAACATGATCACCCAGTCAAAAGTGGAAACATTAAACATAAATAAATTTGATTTCTAGAAGTTGGGTTGGTATTAACATAAAATAGGGAAAGATATTCTTCCTCCTCGAGCATTGACAACAAAATATTATGGTAGAATATGAAATATTGATGTAGTTCACATGCACTAACAATGTGGTAGAATATGAAATATTGCTAAAAGGCATCCTCCTTGCATATCAAAAGAGGATAAAATATATGTAGATACATGGAGATTCCCAACTAGTAATTAGAAAAACTAGAAGTCAATATGAATACCCTAACAAAATATTGGCATTTAGAGGAATAGAGTAATGGATTTGATTAAGGATTTTGATACTTCTAATATTAAATTAATTCCCAAAAAGAATAATTAGATTATTTTTACTTTAGAAATTGTTGTGAGTACTCTAGAACCTCCTATAGAATCTAAATTTTAAAAAAAGTAGAATTGGTGTCTATCATTGCAGTCCTAGACAACATAAAGTAATTCTAGGTATTTAAAGATGAAAAATGCATTCTAGAATTTATTAATAATGTTGGGGTTCTTTAAGGAAAAAGGTATGAATTTCAAAAATAATAATGTACTAAAAAGAATGGTAGCATTGGAAAGAATCTATGATTTAGATGATTCTACAAAGTAGACAAGGGTATTTCCTATTTAAAAATGTGGGAAATATGATACATATATTTTGGGAGATAAACAATATGTGAGAGGTGTGCTAATAGGAAAGGCTTGATGAACACAAAAAGAGAATGATGGTATAGTTAACGCTTTGAAATATTATAAAGAGGTGATAGCTAAGGGTATGAAAATTTTAAAACTTATAACACCTTTTTTATTACTCAAACCATTCCATTGAAATTAAGTGTAAATCCTTTCAGATGGAAGAAATATCAAAGAAATTCACTATTTTAAATGTTTTCCTTTAGGATTAGTTAGTTCTAACACATTCACAAGAAATTTGTTTCGATTTACATCTGTCAGATATCAAATTCTAGAGTAGGTTGCAGTACCCCTCCATTCACATCATTAAGTGATGTTATTTTTTTGTTTCACTATGTGTTTCAGTGTGGTCTTGTATGGATTCAATATGTTTGATTTGTTTCTTATTAGATTGTGAAAAATTAGATGAAAGTTCTAACAACTTACCTCAAAGCTTATAGGAAGTTTTAGCTTAAGAGAGTAAAGAACTTGTTCTACCTTCTTACAACAAAGCTTTAGCTAAACTAGTGGTGGTCTTATGCATTTAGTTTTGAAGGGCTAGCATCATGCTTAACTTGTATTGATTAAGTAAATAAACTCTTGGCTGCTCACAATTCAAGAATATGCTTCTCTCCCTCTAACAGCGCCGTATGACTCAACATTTCATTGTTTAATCTTTACTTATAGTTTGACACTTTCATTGAAAGTTTTATATTGGTTAGCCTTTGTTTTGGCATCGGCCTTTGGGCTTTGGGAGTCTTGACCTACTGCATGCACCACCTAGTAGCCTGTTCTAAATCTAAACTTCATGTTCTTATTGTTGTTTCTTTACTCTCAGCTAGATAAGTTGAGCGGAGAAGAATCTAGTCAATCCACCATTGGGTCACCATTTAATTTGGCATTATATTGAAGTTCTTCTTGCGTCGAATGCTATTTATACCCAATACACTTAATATGATGTTCTCATATCCTTACTTGAGAATCCGTAGATTTATCCAATAAGTTCTTTACATACATGATGGAGGAATCAATGGCGGAATACAAAAAGGGGTAAGGAGAGATATTCATGGGCTCTTAAGGAAGTAAAGAGGAAAAGAAGTAAGGAGGGACGAGACTCTACTGGGACACCTCATGCAGTGCATGGACATGCAGTTCAATCATGCACATTTAATGATCAACTACTTATGCAATAGGAGAAGGATTTTTTGGTAGTTCGCTAGGGAATGGTCCTCGAAGTCTGCAAGAGTGTGTGGGTTGGAAGGGAAGAGGAGCTTACAGGTTATGGCAGGGGAAAACCGCCCTAGGAGCCCTACCATTTTTGATAGTTGAAATCCGAACATTCCAGGGGGGAGAAGGAGGAATTTAAGAGGGTGCTCAAGAAAGATCCCAGGGGAGCATGGAGGGAACAAAGGAAAAGGAGGCTTGCTCTATGTTTTTATGCCCTGCAGGAGGGTTCGGTTAGGAGATTCAGTAGAAACATGGAACTGGGAAGTCCTGTAATAAATCTCCATGAAATCCAGGTTTCTCTCCTCGTAATTCTTGTTTATGTTCTTGCGTTTTATTTTGAAAGCTATCAGTAAGATACCTTGCATTAACATAGCTCTCCAATAAATTGTGTTCATGTAGCTTAATAAACTTGCATGCTAGAGATTCTTTGTTTCCAGACCTATCTGCTTGTTCGTCCTCTCTGAGCTTTGGGTATCGTTTAAATAAGACAAGGAAAAGAAGGTTTAGATCTACTATATTTTGTTCAAATTATTTTTGTCAACTTAGAAAGTTTATCGAATCACTCTGGGGTTTAGAATTCACTTTGTCTGTCTAGTATTCTTGCAATTTTTTTTTATGGTATAGAATGCATGCATATCGACTTGATGCTTGCTTTTATGCTTGTCAGTTAGGTGCTTTTGGCCATTGTCCATACACTGTGTTTTACTTGTCCTCTTTGTAATTGAGGACCATTCCAAAATGGAGCTTGCGTTGGCATAGGAAATTTTAATTTCTTTGTAGTTCTTCAATCCCTGATAAGTGATGAGTGTAGGATGGAAGGAAGCATTGCTAGTCATTTTATTTCTAGGGAAGCTGAAGCTTCCCCTTGCATATTTTGGAACCTCTCTCTAATGTCGCACTTGAACATAGAAGGCCATAAAGGTTTAGAATGTCTTTCTGATTTCATTGGCAACTTGTCACACCTGTAGTGCTTGAAAATGGAATGTTGTATAGAATTATATAGCCTTCGTAATTCCATTGTCAATCTTTCTCAGCCATGGCACATGATCAAAATAGGAAGTTTAAATTTTTAAATAACCTGCTAGTTTCTACTGGCAATCTATCGTAGTTGCAACACTTGAAAATATTTATTTTCTAATATATTTGGCAACCTAACACAGTTACAATTTTTAGAGTTGAGGAATTGTACAGAATTAAGTAGCCTCCCTGAAACCTTTGGTAACTTATCACAGCTGCAACTTTTAGACTGCAAAGGTGTAGTAAATTAATAATCGCCCTGATTTCATTGTCAGCCTGTCTTAGTTGTGGTGCTTTAATATAATAGGAAGTTTAAAGGTTTAAATGATCTCTCTGTTTTCATTATTAACCTGTCTCTATTGCGGCACTTGTACTTATTAGGAAGTTTATAGGTTTGAATAATCTCTCTGATGTCATTGTCAACCATTCTCAGTCGTAGCACTTGAACTTAATAGGGAGCTCTTTTATGTTAAAATTTGGTCTCAGGCCTTCTCGTGGATATCGCTTACCCCTTCTTGCATTTTAGATGCTCTTCTAGAAAATGCTACAAATGGTTAAAACTTAGGATCAAACACTTCAAAGGAATATTAAACTTTTATTTTGGCCTACTAGTAATAAGCCGAATCTTCTGTATGAGAATTCAATTTCATTAAACCTCAACTTCACTCCAATGTTGAATAGACTCTGCGCTGTGTATTATTTAGGCTTAATAGAGTCACCTTCTAATTCTCTATACGTAGAAGATCTATTGAATATTATTTTTGATTTTATAACCTTGTGCATTGATTTGTCAACCGATGATGCTTATGTAGAGGAGTTATTGTTATGTAGCATTTTGTAAGCTCTTGATCTCTCCCATTATAGCTACTATGGTATGTTGCTTGATGAGGAGTATTGGATATCAAGTTATATGTTACAAATATGTTCTTATAAATATGTAATGCGATGTTTATATATATAGATGTAAGTTTGAGGAGGAGTTAGGTTTCTAAAGATAAAGGTCAACCATGAAGTATACTATAACTTCCTTAATGATTGTAAAGTTGGATTGATAGTAAGTTAAGTAAAAGAGACTTAGGAATATGAGTGTATATTTGTATCTTCTTTTAAAAGATAGTGTTTATGTGTTAGAATAAATGTTGTAGCTTTAGATTTGTGTCAAGTATTAATGACTTATTTGGTGATTCTACTTGGCATTCTTAATAGTTAATGGATATGCATCACTTCATGGATTACTATTGTCGTAACAAATAGAATTAATTGATTGTATGGTTGTTCTGAACAAAAAATTTGAATGAGTGGATAAGTAACATGATGTTGAGAAAATAAGGTCTTACGTGGATGTATTATTTGATGATTCTTATTGATCTTATCATTATGCTTATTGGCATTGAGTTTTCTTCTTTTGAGTTGATTTCAGTGTTGAGTTTAGAGTTGGTTTTTTTTACGATTGTTGACATTGATGTTTAGTTCTGAGATGGTTATGGTTGATTTTGATTTTGAGATCATGTCCTGTAGCCACATTGATTTGGGAACCATTGTGTTGTAATATGTTTGTCTTCCAGAGGTTAGAGGGGATATGATTTTTATTTTATATTTTTGCAAGGGTTGGTATGGGGGCCGATGAGCTAGGAGGATCCCCTTGGGTAACCCATATCAAGCCCAGTGTATTTATTGAGTTTGATGTTGTTTCACTTGAAAGCAGGTGCTTTTATGATTTTGTCTAGTACTTTGATGATGGTTGATCTTGCACTTGGATTGTTTTTATGTGCCTTGAGCCTTGCATTTGAATGTGGGTTTAGTTACCTTGAAGGTCTAGAACGAGATGGTGCATGCCTCTCTTCATGCAGCTATTTTATTGGATTATGTTTCTTGAGCAAGTTCGCTTTCCATTTGAGTTTTTATTTTTGAGATATGTTGTTAGTAGGGGAGTGCTTCTTCATGGCGGTTGGCACACAAAGTGGTGTCTTGGTAACTCATGTGGAATTAGTTTAATAAGTGAAAACTAAATTATTGTATTAGGTAAATGGGTAGTCTAAAATATTTAACTTGATAATTATGCCTCACTCATGGACTTAAGGTCTAGTTCAGACTTGGGAATGAGTTGAGAAGGCCTGGAATGGCAAGATCATTATCTTATCTTTATGAAATATAATCGATTCCGCATTGGATTGCATGTGGGGCCGGGTTTCGTAAGAGGTCACCAGGGTAACCCAAGTTGGGGGCCGGGGCCTAGGAAGATTCACCAGGGTAACCCTTGCAACATTGCAATGACACTCTTCCTTTAACAACCATGCATGCTTTGTTTCCCTCTATGTTATTCTTGAGTCTCTGGAAGCACATGTTGTCATTTGTATGTTGATGCTTTATTGGTTATTTCTTATGTTGGGCACATCTTGTGTTGGTTATATCTTGTGCTAGAGATTGTCTTATATTATTGTGGATTTTGTTGTGAAGTCTTATATCCTAGTTTTGTATGATAGTTATCGTTGGGGTCCTTCTTGTCATCTCTTAGCATGTGGGTTGGCCTTCGTGTCCACGTGATTGGTTGGAACATGCTATGTACCCCATTGGGTCCCCAATCGTCGATTGAGAAGTGCTAAAATTATACCTTGTAGTGACTCCTGAGTTGAACCAGAGTTGGATCCAGTACTGCAACTTTGTACTCCTTCATTTCAAATGTATCTTTCCATTTTATTATATCTTCCCCATTCATGTTGGGAAGTGACATTGTGATATTGTAATCCTTGATTAATGTATTGTCCATGTTCATGTTATCTTATGGTTACTGGTGTATACTTACCTTTCATGTGATGTGATATTGTTGTTGTGAAAAGTAATGCAGTCATGTAAACCCGAGGGATTTGTTATATGTAGTTCATGTTTAGTTTCATTTCATGTGATGAATGATTATTATGATGTATGATAGTACTTAAAAAAAAAATTGTTGCCATAAATGTTAGATGTATTAGTATCCTTTGGGGTTGCTTGGTAGGGCATTACAGCTTGGTATCAGAGCATAGGTTCATACACTGGGGCACTATGAGCCCATTGTGTTGACCTAGCTGCTCGTACCGATAAGGGTGTGTCAGTCTGTGTGTGTATTCTGTACTTGGTTGCTCTATTTTGTTTCCAAGTGATGTAGGACCAAAAGTGCAGAGAACCAGTGGAAAGGATAGGACCCTCGGTGTAGTGTGCAATGCACTGATATTCTTCCTACCGGAAATGCCTTTTGGGACTCTTGTGTTACCCTTTAGTTGTCTTGTGGTGTCTCTGGTGTGAAGTGAATTTGAGTGTGTATGTGGTGTATGTGTGTTAAATATGAAATTATGTGTGTTTTGAAGTGATAATTATGTTTCTGTTTCTGAAAAGGCCATAAATTATGATCTTGTGACACATATATTGTGAGATTTTGCATTGAGTAATGAATAGAATGTAGTACATGATGTTTAAATGATGAAGTTTAATCAAAAATGTGTATCTTGGCAATGAATTAGCATGAATAACTAGTGCTAATGTGTTATGTTTCCATTTTAGTTTATGATTTTTAGGTAGTCGACTTCGAATCTTGATGATGAAGGTAATTAATTGGTTATGTTTAACATGTGGATTTAATATTATGGTTGAATCTGAATAGTAATTGTTATTGATGATTGTTTATGATGTATCACTAATTATAGAGTGTTAGAAGGATGATGTCGTATCACTGATTCATGAGATGCATACGACATGACAATTCACTCTACACTAGGTTGATTTGATATATATATGGTGTACACAATGTTTGCTTTTA
>VDFB02026020.1:0-13377 GCA_007258455.2 Sequoia sempervirens
CAATTTCCCTTATGTGTATAAAATGGCTAAATATGACTGAAATGCACTTTTGGGAGATGGAAATAAAATAGCAAACCAACTCAAAACTGAAGTGTAAGACCAGATAGATAAGTAGATTAAACATAGAGCTATCAAACACAATTTATTTCATGCAAATCAAATGAGTGGAGGATACTTAAAACTTATCTCAAAAACAGTCCTGTTCTGGTGCAAAGTGTCCCACTTTGGCACAAAGTGTCTTGACAAAAATGACTGAACATGGACTTTGGGAGAAATATTAAACATAGCAAATAAAACCTAAATTATGATCTATAAAGTGCATTTGGAAGCTTGAACATAAAACTAAAGGAACCTATAGCCTTTAGGGAGAGTTTGGAAGGGATAAACATTACATACCTCACAAAAAGTTCATTTCATGGCTCACTAAGGACTCATTTTTCCTTAGTGGAAAATGGGTCCTTTTAGGGTTTCAGAAATTTGACTTCTGGGTTCTGTACTTCAATATTTGCACTCTCAATTCCCAAGTTTTCAGCTCCTGAAAGTTTGGAATAAATTCCATAGCCTTTTTTTGTATTCTTGCACTATGGATGACAACTTTTACAACTTTGCAACTTTGACAATCTTGCTCCAAACTTGCTCCACTTGATCTTCAACCTAGAAACCTACAATCACACACTCAAGGGAATAAAAACTTGTTGATTGTTAGTGAATAGGGGTTTTCCTCAGTCAAACCCCTTGTAGGTAATCAAACCAAATGATGAAATGAGTGAAATGAAGCATGAAACATGAAATATGTAAATGATGTCACCTTGGATGATGTCTTGTGAAACAAATCTGAAATCTAAAATGTAGTTGCCATGAAGAATGTAGATCTTGGATCCTTGAATGTGATTTGAACAATGGTTGCAAGTAGATCTTCAATGCTACATCCACTTCTTTAGCTCAACAGCATGAATGAATGCTTCAAACCCTTGACATGATGATATGACTTTGAATTATTGCAATAAACTCTTGAAATCTGCCTTGAAATTCCTTATGAATGCTCTTGAAATTCTCTATAATGTTGTTTCTCTTGATCTTATGAAGTCATGTAAGTTTGCTAGGAGAAAAAATGCGAATTAACCCCTTATTTATACTAAATTAGGAGATTAACCCCGAAATTCAAACAATTAAGGCCGACACCAGATCTGGAAAGAAACATTATTAAATTCCCACCAAAATGAAATTCAAAAAGTGGGGTCTCATCAAGGGAGGACCCATTCACCACCTAGGGTGAATGGGTCTTGGCTCAGTTTACCAGAACCTAACCTCAGGGGATTGAAAGAAGGCTAAAAACCCATTTTGGATCAATTGAAAAAGGGGGGTCCTGTTAAGGTAGGACCCATTCACCACCTAGGGAAAATGGGTCCTGACACCATTTTCCAGGACCTAACCTTGCCCAATGAAATATTTGTTAATTAAATTATGGGTGTTAGGATAGATCTTCAGGAGGTGTCAAAATTAAGGCTTAAATTTGAATTAAAAGGGGGTTAATTACTCCAATTACCCACAATTAATTAATGGCCACCTAGATAAATGTGAAAGTGCCTTATAACACTTTACAACACTTAAATAAGGTACACATTAGGTAAATTTTATTCAGAAAGGGGCCCATAAGGCTTAATTAAGCAAATACATCCTAGAAAAGTGTGAAAGTGTGCTACAACACTTTATAACACCTTTGTAAAGTATCAATTAAGGCACATTTTAGTCAAATAAAGGTCCTAGAATAGTGTGAATGTGTACAACACATTACAACACCACTCCAAGACATCATTAATTCAGTTTTAATGTCAATTATGAAACCAAGTAAGGGAAAAGGCTTACTTTTTTTTGTTACTACATATATATTTTTCCATAAGGTCTCGTCCAATTGGATTCTCTCTTTAAGGTGAAATTCAGTTGTCGATCCTTGCAAGAGAAAACATATAAAAATGGTTAAGCATCAGTCTTGTGGGAATCTATCGATCATTTGAACCTCAACTTTCCCCTGTAATTTTTTGTTCTATTAAATACTTCCACATATTTGGTTTTGTAGATTCCCAATGCACAATTGAACTTCCATGTTCAATGTTTATGTAGTTCTCTTGGATTTTTCCACTATGCGAGAAAATTATTCTCATTTAGTTTTGTGGGTATTACCATGTGAACTTTCTTAGTTCTAGTTGCCAAGGTTTTTTTGATATTTCTACTTGTTGATGATTCCTTGCAAATACATCTAACAACAAACATTGGCTATCTTTGTAGGTGGATGGAGTCCAACTTGTAACATCTACCAATCATGATGTCATCTTCCTCATGTGGACTTTTCCAATTCATATGAACTTCGACTCCAAATTTCTTCATCTACTTTAGATGGATTTCTTTACATGATGTAGTTGGAGGCCAAACCTTTGCAAAGGATAAGTGAACCATTTTAGGTTTGATTGGCGCAATTCAATTGTAGGTTTTTGAATTGTGTGATTTAGATAAAACTTATTGACCCACCTGAATTTGTTGAAGGTCGATTGAGTTGACTGAAAGGTTTGTGGGTAAGCCCAAGTGAATTAAATGTTTTTCTAGAAGGTAAAGTTCACTTGTAAATAAAGTTTCCACAAGAAACTTGATGGGTGTTAGCTTCTTGCATGTGCTCGATGGATGTTGATATTCCACATGAATGATTTTTTGGGCATACCAATAGCATCTAGATATATTTGCTAAGGATCCAAAAATTTTCCATAGTTGTATTAGACCAAATTTTCTTGATGGTGTCGATAATATCTTTCAAAGGGGCTTGATTTTATTCTTACACACAGATTAGGGTCGATGACCCACATCCCATAGGAGGCTAACTTCTTTTAAAGGCTAAAAAGAAGAAGAGAAGAAGATACATGGGCACATTAGTGAACAAACTTGTACCACCTTGTGGACTATAAAACTTCATTTCAATATGCAAAAGGCTATGACAACATCTAGAAATTTGGATTTTCGTCATTTTGGCTTGACATTTGTATTTCACCTACTCCTCTATTAATTTGGATGTTGTTAATGAAAATTTTCACTAGCCATGATCAACTTTGCTATCTAATGAATGTGTTTGAGCACTTAATACTTCAAAGTGTGAATTTTGATTTTAGCTACCATCATTATTGCCAAATGATTGCATATGCCCAATTTGTCATTGATAGCTCCTAGAAGAAAATTATGACTTGCATGCATTATTATTATTATTATTTGCTTGGTAAATCACTGCAATGGGTAGCACCCGTCACTTTTAGACTAGAGCTATGAACCAGTGAGGCCGCATTCGAAGGACCTCATCCCCTCCATTCATATTCCTATGCCTGCTTGCATTCTCCCCAAGCTCCCTACAAGACCTGACGTCATTCCTCCAATTGTTGTGTTTGCCTACCTGAATTCCTACCAAGCTCCCTCCAAGACCTGATGCCAATCCTTTGTCTGAAATCCCTCCAGCTCCCAAACCCTGCGGTAGCCCACGCCACCCATCCCCTCCTATGTGTGTCGATCACTGCCACCCTTGCACAGGGATTCCTCCATCATCCGTGCATCATCCAACGTTCCCTTCATTCTCTGGCCAGCGATAGTTCGCCCTACCTTCCACTGGTGGGATTCAAACTCAAGACAGTAGGGAAATTGCTGCTTGCAACCATTGCACTGTGGGGTCATCCACACTTGTATGCATTATTATTGCATGCAAAACTTTGTTTCTATTACATGCACTTATGGTGCCACTTATTCGAGCTACCAAAATTTATTACAAAGGCTTTCAATTGATTTGCGTATTCATTTTGGGTGGAACTTTTCTCGGGAATTGATATTGAACAAGGAAATTTATGTTTGGTAAAAAGCCTATTTTCACTAGAGAATATAAAATAAATATAATAATAAAAAAATATTGTAAATTATAATTTTAGAAATCTTAACTTGAGGGCCATAAATTGAGTGTTTGAACCTTTCTTTGAAATACATTTTTAGTCAAAATATAAATGATCAAAAAGAGGAGGGAAACATACATAGATTTGAATGAAGGAACTTCAAGTGGACGAAAGCTTTGAATGAAGGAACCCTTTTTTTGAAGGTCCCTTACTAAAGGTGTTTTAAATGTGCAACATTTAAAGATGAAAGGATAAACCTTCATTCAAAGTATATTTACATGTGGTAAGAATTTTTCCTCCGAATGAAGTACCATCATTTGAAGGTGTTTAACAATTTTTTATTTCTAAAACTCATATTTGTGGGTCCCATCCCATAAGTGGGACACACTATTTACTTGTGGGTTGTGATGAAGGCACACAATCCTTAGTGTGACCTACGTTGGGCACATGAAGCCTGCAGGAGCTATGTAGGTGATGAGGGCCGCTCTTTAATCTATTTCCTTCTTGGTGGGGCCATTGGAGGCACTACCTATTGGGCATTGCTCCATGGGTAGTGTGATGCTTCACAAGTGGTACACCAACTTGCACATGTAGCACACTTTTTTATTTTTATGAAATCTATGCATAGTACAACCATATTGTGTAGAAATATTTTTCCTTAGAAACTCTCGACATCAAAATAAGACAAATTTTATATCAAAATTCATCAAATCTGCCTCCTGAATGAAATGGTGAGGTCCTTTTCACACCAAAGTGCACCAAAAAATCATGTCCAAATCAAAAAATTACAAAAACATAATAATGAATATTCTAGATTTGCTCCTGTAACCCTAGTTGAGAAAAAACTCAAAAATCAAGAAGGGTATGTTGAATCCACACTCTAATACCATGTTATAATTTTGAATAAACATGAGACACAAGATGAAACAATGATCAAAAACACCTTCCACACAATAGAGTTGCAAATGATGATTTACTATATCCTCAACAAGAAAAAAATATAGAATAAACCTCAAGAGTCTTCGTGGAGATCAAGAGATAATACAATGAGGGTAAGTGCTTCATAGGATCAACCCTAAATGATAGATGGATTACATTATGACAAGTGTCAAAATCCTATATGACAAGACATAAAGATCTAATAAAAGCTCACTCTAGTTAACAAAAAAAAACCACTCCTAAGTTTAGCTTAAGTGCATGAGAGAAAATTAACCTAATAATCAATTAAAGATTATTTAATTATTAGCTAATGCATGATTACTCTAACAATAACCTATACATGAGATACAATTGAGTGATTTGTATCAAGGAGGAAATTATTTTTATTTAGTTTTTAAGGTTTAGAGTTTAGAAACCATGACTAAGGTGTGGTATATTATTGCATATGGGTTTGTGAGAAATAGTTTTACCCCATATAGGAACATAATTGTATTGAAAGTACCAGGACAAGTCAATATGATGTTCAACTAAAGATAATCAAACCCCACCATACCATATTTGGGGCCATTTAGGATTAAGAATTGAAGTTCAAGGATAAGGACTTTTTAAGTTTATGGTTTAGAGTTGATGGATTAGTATCAAGGATGTTAATATTTAGAACTTAGCCATTAGTTTATCATATTTGGTTTGGTGAAATTTAATTAGTCCCATTTAGAAATGTAATTGAAGCAAAATTAATAGTATAAATCAATCTAATGTTAAATTGGAGTTAAACAAATTTACATGAGTCAAATTTCAAATTATTTATTTATTTATATATTTTAAATTTTAGATTTAAAATTTAAGTTATAAAAAATTAAAATTTTAATAAACATTAACATTTGAATTTTTAATTTTAAATTATACACCTTTGACTTTAACTTAAATATATAGATTTTTAAAATTTAAAATTAACTTAAATTAAAAAATCTAAATTTTTAACTTAATTTAAAAATTTCTCTTGTTTATTTAGATTTGTGTTTAAAGTTTTAAATTCTAAGTTTATTTTTTTTAAAAAAAATTCTAATTCTCAACTACGAGTTTAAATTTTAAATTTAAAAATTTTAAATTTTTAAATGTGCATACGAATGAGATGAATAGCTTTCAATGAATTTGCAAGTGAAATTTTCGGGCATGTAGAGGAAATATTTCATATAAATAACAATCTAAAATTTTTGGGGAAGTTTAGGGTTTTAAATAAACTCAAAAGTCAAAGAAAATAAAATACTTTATATCTCTCTATCCTTGCATCTTGTTTCCACGTTGATTTGCTTGTTATGGAATTTTTATCCATGATTCTTATACTCTAATTGGTTTGAGCTCATAATGAACTTGATCTAGGTTTATTTAGATTCTCTCTAGTAATTGAGAATGTTCAATGGAAGGTATTAGCAAATATTATTCATTTTAATGAAAATAATTTTCTATCGTATATTTTTTTATTAATCAAAGCTTGAAATATTACAATTTTTTTATAGTAGTTCAATAAAGAATTGTCTAGAAAATAGGAGAG
The DNA here is from genome assembly GCA_007258455.2 of Sequoia sempervirens. NCBI lineage: Eukaryota > Viridiplantae > Streptophyta > Pinopsida > Cupressales > Cupressaceae > Sequoia > Sequoia sempervirens. Next base: position 6,406 of record VDFB02026020.1, read on the forward strand.
GAGAGGAGAAATTAAATATATCAGTCTAAAGGTAAATTTGTTTGACACAACACAAATACTTTCCAGCCAAGACTATCGATACGACAGTTAACAAAACACATAACAACATCCTTATATAGAAGGGACCCTTAAATTCTGAATTTGAATAGTCTTTGAAGTTGTCTGGAGCAACAAATATCCCCTTCATGCAATTGCAAAACTTTAAGTTTGATCGCCTCCAAATGGTTGATATGCTTAGCATCTTTCATATTGTCAGTCTTTAGCCGAGAACACAAATAAATAAACTAAAAAATGATGTCAGAGTAAAACTTTAGCATTTCTAGTTCTTGATGAACAACATGATTGTAAAACATTGACAAACATCTACTTTTCCATATATTAAGTAAAATGACTTGTCTTATAGAATCAACGATCAAGTTATTTTGAAGACCAATACTCAAAACAACATCCTTCTAATACAACACATGATCAAAAATTGTAGGAAAATGAGTAAAAATAAATTTCCACTTTCATTTAGCATGCAAATAGTCCCAAAATATATGCTTGGCTCTTGAAAAAAATGACATTTGACTTGCTGAAAATTCATTAATTTTCATCGTGTATTGTTAATTTGAATGTATTGGATACACATGAATTGTAAATATTTTTTAAAAATATATATTAATAATAAATTATTAAAATATTGGTAAAAAGAAAAGTCATATTCAATTTTGATTTAAATTTATAGTTTAAATTTTGATAGAGTAGAGTTGAATTAATTTGATCAAAATAATAAATTTGTGAAGATAATTGATAAAATATACTGTGCAAAGTAAATGTAGTAATGTTCTATTTATTTAGCTGATAGTTTAGCCGATAGGCTATATATAGCGTGAGCTTCCGACCGGGAATTTGTCTCACGCCGGATTTTGTGACGCCGACAACGTTTGTCGGGGAAATGTGGCTGGTGACAGGTAAAAACAATATTTGGTAACAGGGGTTTTTACAGCTGCTAGCGCGTGTTTGTCTAAGCACCGCATGCTTCCTAGTCTTGCTACGTTTAGAAAACTTTCTACTTTGTTTAGGTTTCGTGATGTAGCGAGATTGCTTACGGCCACCATTGATAGTAAGAGGAGGTAAGCATTTTTCTATTTTCAGCATTGGTAGGGTTTCGTAGTTCCATTTGCTTGTTGAATCTGGATAAAAAATATTCCTCTTTGCGTTGGCATACAAATAAAGGTTGGGTTATGTTCTATTTTTGATAACCGGTATTTTCATTTAATCACCTACCTCCACCGTTGACAACAGGAGGCAATTTGTGCAGGATCTCGAGTGATTCTCCAGACAAGCTAAGGATTTTGCTATTTTTGTTAACACACAGTTTGATTTTGGCCTAAATATTCATCAGCTACAAATTCATATATCTGCTTATATTGGGGCTAACATTTGTCTATTTTTTTGGCCTGAATATTCAACATCTACAGATTCATATATCTGCTTCAATCTTGGAAGTGGTAATTGGAGCTTCTAGAGATATCTTGTAAGGTCTATTAAAAAATAGGCAAGTAGCACAGCATATAGCAGGCAATCAGTCTGGGTAGGTCTTAGGTTCAAATCCTAAATTAGGTCTTAGCATCATTATGTGATTTGTTATTTCTTGCATATGGCAATTTAACACAACCAACTTTTATTCAACATTAGATTATGGCATTCATGTTGCTTTTTGCAGAATATGATCATTATTGTGGACCGTTTTGTGTTATTTCTGCTGATATAATTGTTATGGAAACTCTTCAATGTCTTTTTTTATTTATTAGTTAAATTGGCACTAAGAGGGCCCCAATATACAATGTAGTTTAAACCAAACAAACTTAACCAAAATTACAAAAGGCTCGAATGGCCAAAATGCCTACAAAGTTAACCATTTGACCATGTGCTATTCCTCACCTCCCGCCTCCACCTCTGAAACCGCCTCCTCTTGTAGTGCTGGGAGAGCCCGCACTGCTACTTCCGCCACTCCTTGATATGCTCCGCTCAGCTCCTTCAACAACTTGACATAACTAGACACCTCTAGCAGATGCCCCTCTTGGTCCTCCCTGTCACTCCATATAATAAGTTGGATCCATGGGCCATTATAATCCAGAGTGATTTTCGGCCACACCCCCACTGTTGGTCGTAGACCCTAACTCACCATGACTCTTGAATGTGTTATGTTATTCTTACTTTGGAATGTTTTTGATGGAAAATATTTTAATGCTTATGCATTTTTTATCTGTTGAATGATGATGATGTTGAAGGTTTCCTATTTTAGGAGTTAGCTTCAAATACCCAAATTCTATATTTAGATGTAACAAGGATTTTCAGAAATGTTAATTCTTAAGAATCTACTTCTGAGCTAGCACCTCTATGTGAGAAGTCAACTAAAAAACATAACTCTTGCTTTTATATATGAAGTTATTTTCTTCAAAAGATTGTAAAACCTGTCTATACTGTTTATGTGCTAAGTTACTAGGTTTATCTGAGGTCAGGTCCGATTCGGGTTCGATTAGTCCGGTCCCCCAAATTAAATGAGGGTTGAAAATCCCTTTGTGGGTTCGGCGGGGTTCGGACCACTGGAGTGCGGACGGGGTTCAAATGTTCAAATCCGTTCGAACCGGGCAAAATTTCACACCCAGGCACACTTTTTCACGCGATTTTGCATTTTTTTAACTATTTTTTTGAATCTTTTTTGGTGATGCAGATCACTAAAGAACCAAGGATTCTTTTGTATTTAACACCCTAGGTAGAAAAAGACGAGTTCCAGCTCATGAATTTGGAATGAGTTCAACTGACAACTAATCTTTAATGGATTCATCCATGTAGTATCTTTAGTTGCTTTGCCCTTCCACTTGACTAGATATTCTAGTTACTTTTGGTAATCTTTATCTTTTGTCCTCTAATGACTTTGGAGTTGATAATTGAGGCCATCTTATGTTTTTCACATATGAACCAACATCAACTTCATTTGGTTGACTCTCATAGAAAGGGAACAAGTTTACTACATTAGTCATTAAAGATAGTAACTCATCTCATATGCATTTAATGAAAATTGTTTCAACATCTTATATAATCTAATCTTCTTCCATTTTAGTTAATTGTAGGTCCTTCTCGAAATCTCTCCTTCCTCCAATACATGAGAAGTAGAACCAAGTCACCCACCTAAAATTTTACTTCCCTTATCTTCAAATCAGCATATTGCTTGAATTTGGTGGTACTTTACTTGAGTTGTTCATATACTTCTTTAATGTATCCTACAAACTCTTCTGCACTACACATGTTCACATCAACCATGTCTCACAACTTAGTCACTCCCCTTGGAGTATGCCCAGACACAATTTGGAAGGGTCTCATTTCAATGCTCTTATTAATTGAATTGTTTTAGGAAAATTTAGCTTGCATAGGACTAAATCCCAGTTGCTTGGTTTGTCTTCTACAAGACATGTCAATAGGTTTCCAATGCTTCTATTCATAACTTATGTTTGACTATCAATTTGTGGATGGTAGGTTGAGCTGAATTATAACTTAATGTTTTCTTTCTTCCAAAAAGTCCTTAAAAAATGTCCAACAAATTTTGTCTCTATCTAAACTATTAAACACTATGCTTCTTGATAACAAATGCAAGTGAACTACTAATATAAAGTGGTGGTGTATTTTTGCTATGTTATTTGACTATTAATATGGTGGTGTATTCTGAATTTAATTACTGCTGCAAATATGTATATATTTCTGATTTTTATATGTTTTATTACTGAACCCAAAACGAAACCCCAAAAAAATTCGAACAGTGAACCGGGTTCTCGAACCCGAACCCAAAATCGAACCGGTAACTTAGTTTATGTGTTATTGATGGTATTCAACATAATGTCTGATGCAGTCAAGGACCAAGCACCCAATGAAGGGCAACCAATCCAAGTAGCTTACCTTACCCATAGTTTCTTATTTTCAGCAGTTAGGTAAGTCTTTAACATATTATCACCAACACTTAACAACTGCAGAACTTAACAAATTTAATTTATTCTAGCAATCAAGATAGAACATCATGATATTTAAAAGTTTCCAATACAATATCACTTACAGATTCACCAGCAATAGAAAATATTACTGATATATAACTTGCTTGCTCCCAAGACAAGGTAGAGGTAGTGACATTTTAGGTCCTGGCTCAGCTAGCATGCCTATTGGCTTATGAATTCCCCTTAAGGAAACAAGACTTTTTTCAATTTATACATTGTTTCGAATTTTACTTCTTTGAACACAAATCAAAGAGTATTTTCTCATTACTTCTTCTTGCTACTTTGGATTACCATGGCTTGCAAAATGCACACCATGCCCAAAAGGAACAGAGGAACAATGCCCCACAAAAGAGAAATCAGGGAATTATAAGCAGTTCCAATGCCTAGATGGCTATTACAATGATCTAGCAAGCTTGGGACTATTCTTGAAAAGATGCAATATCCATTATAGTCTTGAGCGGTTAAATATTTTCTATAGATTATAAATTGTTATCTTTGTGAGATCATGTAGCTTAGGGAGAAATTAGGGCATTTTTCTAGTATGACAGTCTCACCTCTTTTGCATATTTGGGGATCTGACATGTTCTTCATTTATGTCAATATCAATTCCTGGAGTATATTAGTGAAGTTCATGGAAACATTAGTATTCTCACCATTGTGATCACCTTGTCATCACGCTTCTGCATCAAATGTAGCCTACAGTGGATGTGCAGATTTCAAGTTTCATCACTTGTCTAAAAAATATTGAAATTAGGTCTTTTTTTATGCCTAATAATTCAAGAGAGTAATTTTTACTTGAATCATTCCATTTGTATTCTTGAGTTAAACATAGCAAGACAAAATGTATAATTTCCACATAAGATTGAGTCTACTTCACTGAGTAATGTTCAAAATCCTTTCCCAGGTTGTGGATAATAAATGGAATTTTTTGTGTATATACTGAAATTGACTAAGTTTTTTTTACCATGCAAACATAATAAGACGTTGATTGAAACATAAAATGAGTTTATAACTATACCATACCATATTGTCACACTCAAGAGGACCTTGTTGTGTGCACTATTATAATGATCTGCATACATAATTAATGTGTTGGGATGTTTTTTCCTCAGTCCTTCCAAGCCCTGCTACAACAATGCGTTATGTGACTCTGCTTGCTGGTTCACACTTCTAATGCATCCAAGTTGATCTCAATCTTCAGTGGAGCCTAAAGTCATTGCCATTGGCAGGCAACTAGTGAGAGGCATTCCTTCTACTAACATATATGTTGCTCCTCGAATTAATGTCTACAATATATTTTTCTGTTAGATAGCTATTGAAAGACTAAAGGCCAATCAGTAGGATTCACTATGAACTTAAACAGCAAGTTGTTCATTCCAACTAATAACTATTCGTCTTAATGATGGACCATGGATCATGGAATCTGAAATGTTGATAGAGGACACATATTTAGAGAAAGAAAACATTATAGTCTTAAGCAGTTAAATATTTTTAGAAGTGTGCTGTTAGAAAGCCTAAAACACAATTTCATTTATTCCTTTTTTAAACAGAGTACATGCTATGTTTTACACCCACAAATAGAAAGAAATTGCTTCAACTTAAGATAATAGTTAATGTTTGTTTGAAGTACAGATGATGGCAAGTTTATTTGTGCTCTATATCTGTATACTATTGAAAGGCCTTCAAGTTTACAAAACGGCAGGTATCTCTTCCTCTTTTTTGCATTTTTTAATTCTAGTTTTTTCCCAATTAAATTTCATGGTTTTTAAATCTTATACTTTTGGTTTGCTGATTTTTTCCCCAAAGGATTTTTCCTGCTATTGTACAAATCATTGGAATCTAAAAAAATCCTATGCTATCCAATTTTCCAAAACCCCAACTGTCAAAATAGAGGTATGACAGGCCCAATACATTTCACTAGAAGGATTTTTGAAATAAGAGAATGTGGAATGTGAACAAAGAATTTTTTTTTTCCAGGAACAAAGTAACAGAAGATTTCACTGTTAAAAGAAGCCCAGCCATAGCGAGAAAACATATCTTAGTCCAGCAATAAAAATTGATTACAGAGGCAGGGCAACCATTTAGATACAACTTTTCCAAGGATTGCAACTGCTCAACCTTCTCCAGGCCTTTGAGATTGTTACAACCAGCTAAATTCAATTCTTTTAAAGATTTCAAACAACTCAGTCCTGACAACTCAAATAGCTGCCCATAGTTGCATATAATCAACATCTCCAGTTTTTCCAAATGGGACAAATTACCTACTTTTCTTAACTGAGGACAGTCACCAACATCCACTTCTACCGACCCTTGTGGAAGAATGGGCACCTCCATTAAATTTTGACAGTGATGTAGGATCAACTTTTGTTAATGATAACATACAACTTCAATTGAATATTCTAGCTTGATAAATTAAATGATAGCCATGAGGCTATTTAATTTATATATATGGCTCGAATTTATTAAAGAGATAAAGAGACATGTCTTCATACAAGGCCGACCTTCCTTCATCATTGGCACGACTTCATATGAGGACGACTTATCATTTATTGGTCACATCTATTTTGTAAGAGATATATTCTTTGTTTAGCCGACTTGCTTTAAAGAAGGAGGCGTCTCTTCAATTTGTATATATAGGAGTTCACTTTACCATTTGAGATAATTCAAGTTCGATTCAATTCTATTCAAGTGCGAATTTCCTAAAGAGCAGATTGCAAATTTATTCAAGGGCAGAATTAGTCATCAAAGAAGTGCAGATTATTATCTGCTATTGCATCTTGTGTTAGGTGTTGAAGATTGGCCTTGTTATTGGCCTCATTGTAAAGATAATTGTTGCCTCTATTTATATATATAAGAGAAATCTTTGTTGCTGGGTTTTTCTCCCTCAAGTGGATGGTTTTCCCAGGGTATCTGCTGTGTTATTGTGTATGATTTTGAATTA
>VDFB02026021.1:0-23617 GCA_007258455.2 Sequoia sempervirens
TATGGTTATTCTCGGAGTGGCACATCCAAGACCAAGATTTGTTATGGGTCGCGTCTCCGGCATGATAGGTATTATGAGGCCGTTGTCATTTTGTCCCAATCTTTGATTGCGGTCATAGCCCATCGCAAGCATCATGTGTAGGCCTCTACTTCTTTCATCCATTGGTAATTTAGGTGTCGGTCTTTCATCTCGATACAACATGTTTTATGGATTTGCTTCAATTACCTCATAGCCAAGGTCTCCCCACCTTGTGAATTCAGGATAATTTTGAGGATAGGTTTGAGATGTGGGAGCTTGATTTTCTTGTGGGCGTCCTCGTGATCTAGGAGATTGTGGTAACTCTCCTATCACAAAAGCATTGTTAGGGAGCCTATAACTTCCACAGCCATCCTCCTGGATGATAAGCTTGATATCGGATATGGTGGGAATGGCGGGTGTCTCTGTCGCAGAAGTGGACGTGAGAGTGGCGGGATTGATGTATGATGTGGATGGGCCTTCATCATTTTTCAGCACTTGGGGGATTTTGTAATATTTGGCTTCAAGGTTCTTGCAGTATGAAAACGGCTCAAGATATCCATGGATGGTAACCTCTTGTCCATTATGTGTAAATTTTACACTTTGGTGGAAGGTTGATGCTACGGCTTTCATTGTGTGGATCCATGGGCATCCCAGGAGAATGTTGTATGGTAAGTCGAGGTCCAGAACCTGGCAAGTGGTTTCCATGAGCGTTGGCCCTACTTGGATAGGGAGTTTGATTGTGCCCTGAGACACTCTTTCTTGGTCATCATATGCTCTGATTGTTATGCCCTTTCCTTTGTCAATGGAATCTTCTGATATCTTTAACTGCTTGATGAGGCTGAAAGAACAAATGTTCAAACCTGCACCTCCATCCACCAGGACCCTTTTGATTTTTCTTTTGTTCACAATGACCTCCAAGTGAAGTGCACAATTGTGAGATGGTTGGGCGGGAAAGTCTTGGTCAGAAAATGTAAGGAGATTAGGTGTTATGATGTTTCTGACCATAGCTTGGAATTGTTCCGCATCAAGATCTGTGGGGACGGTGGAAGAGGCTAATGCTTCTTCGAGGATCTTTTTATGGGCCGAGGAGATTTTTAACAACTCCATGATGGAGATGTGTGCTGGCGTTCTTTTGAGTTGGTCTACAACATTGTAGCTATATGGAATGGCTCTTGATGTAGGGACTCTATTGGGTTGGGATGACCCTGCGATGGTGACTTTTCTGCCTCTTGTGGTGACTCCACAGTCTTCGGCATGGGCGCCCTTGATGGTGATTACCATGCAATTTTCATTGAGGTTGGCAACAACTATTTCATATACATGATTTACACTACCTTTTCCTTTATCCTTGTTATTCCCTTTGTTGCTATGATTCGGCATTGGATTCGTGTAGATTTTAAGATCCTAATTCCCAGTAGGTGCTTCCACATTTATGATTCTTTTGTCGATGAGATCTTGAATGATGTTCTTGAGTCTCATACAGTTATTTGTGGTGTGGCCTTTGATTTTGTGGAACTCACATAGTTGATTTTCATTGTACCAAGGAGGTTTGACATCAGGTTCTTGATAATTCTCAAACGTGGGAGCTTGGATGAGTTTTTCGTTGATTAGCTTTTTCATGATGTCCTCAAGTGGTTCCCCCAAAGTAGTGTATTTTCGTTTGGGGTATGTTTTTCGTTGAGGTGGTCCTCTTTGGTCGTTGATGTTATTGATGGTGGGATTATTGTTAGGTTGATATGTTGTGTGATGAGTGTTTTGGCGTTGTGGTTGGATTTGTGGTGTGGGTGTATTTTGGCGTGGACCACTAATGACCACCTCGGCGTCTACGACACCATCATTAGTGATGTTTTTGTTTCTCGCCCATGTGCGAGGTTTATCATTGTAATTTGAGGGTGGGCGATTGTTTTTCGGTTCGTGATATGATGTTGATTCGATGGGTTGGGTTGCAAGGGCTCTTTCGATGCTAAGCACCTTGGAGATTAGTTGATCATAGGTGGTGATACCTTGAACTTTGAGATGGAATGATAGATGACTTTCAAGATTGGCTATGATTGTGCAGACTTGTTGTTCTTCTGGCATGGTCCATTTGCTCCGATTGGCCTTGGATCGCCATCGTTGAAGGAATGAAGCAAAAGATTCATTCTTTCCTTGTTTCAGAGCGTAGAGTTCTTCAAGACTAACATCCATTGTAATGTTACATGCGTAGTTTCTAATGAATGCGTCTCTAATTTCTTTGAATGTCCTAATGCGTGAAGGTAAGCGAGAGAACCATTCTATAGCATTTCCTGCTAAGCTCCTAGGGAATAGCCGCATCAGATAAGTATCGTCATATGCAACCTCCATACAACGAACCTGGAATTCCCTGATGTGATCTTCAGGGTTTCCCGTCCCTCGATATTTGTCAAATTTAGGGATCTCAAATCCCTTAGGGAATGGTTTCATGTCTAGGCTCCTATCAAATAGATAGGGACACAAGTTGCTTTGCGTTTTGGTTGTTCGCCCTGATTGAAGATCGAGTACTTGTTGCGAGAGCAACTTGAATTGTGTCGTCATATCATTCTGAGGATCAGGGGGTGGGATGAATGTGTTTTGGGGTGTTGCAATCGTGGTTTAGATGGATGGGTTGGTTTGGATGGATGGGCTGGTTTGTGCATTGTTCAATGGTATCGGTATGTTGTGGCGGGCGAAGTAGGCTTCTACTTGCTTCTGGATGAACAATGCTTGTTGTTGCTCTTGTTGTTGTTGCGCTAGGATTTTTGCTTGTTGTTGCACTTGTTGTTGTTCTACAAACGCTTGTTGTTCTGCTTGTTCATGTTCTAACAACACTTGTTGTTCTGCTTGTTCTTGTTCCCACAACGCTTGTTGTTGGGCTGCCAATTCTGCTGCTTCTTGTTGTTCTTGATATTGTTTTAATGCTTGTTGGTATGCTTGCCATTGCGCTGCTTGTGCAAGAAGTTGTGCTTGTGCTTGTGCTTGTTGTGCTTGTGCTTGAGCTTGTGCTTGGGCTTGTGCTTGAGCTTGTGCGGTTTGTTGTTGCAATAAAAGTTGTGCTTGAGCGACTCTTTGTGCTTGCAATGCTTGTGCGGCTTGGGCGGCTTGTTGTTGTTGTTGTAATAAAGCTTTGGCTTGTTGTGCTTGTTGTGCTTGTAATGCAGCTTGTGCGGTTTTGGCAGCTTGCGCAGCTTGAGCGGCCTGTTGCACGGCTTTTTGTTTTTGCACTTGTTGATAGCCTCTTTGGAAAGCAGCTTGCAATGTTGCGTCGAATTGTTTTGATGTGGTGAATGTTGGTGGTGGTGGTGGTGGTGGTGGATTTGGAATGGCGTTTGTGATGGTGGTGAATGGTGATGTTGTGTTGATCATTTGGTTAGTAGATGGTGTTGTCATGTTGATTGCGTGATTGGTGGATGGTGTTGTCGTGTTGATTGTGTGATTGGTGGATGGTGTTGTTAATGTGGTAAGTGGCATCGTTGATGTGATTGGCCCTTGAGAGACCATGTTTTTCAATGTTGTGGGGGTGTTTGATGATGTTGCCATTGCTTGCGTGTTTGTCATTTGTTATTGTGATGTCAACAGTAATTTTTGAGCATTTGGCAAGATGTTTTGATTGATGGTTGGGATGTATGTTTGATGGATACTTGGTAGAGGGGGAAGCCCTAAACCAAGGAGTGGTGTTGATGACAATGGTGATGGTGGGAGAGGTGGATATGTAAGGGGGGTGAATCCTTGCGAAAGTGTTGTGGTGTTGAAAATGCCCCTTGCTCCGAATATGTCTCCCTCCTCTTGTGAATTCGTGAGAAGAGGTGTTTGTGGAGCCCGCGTGAAAAGATGCTGACAGATAGGTCATAATGTATGAGAGGGCCATTTTGGTGTATGGATTATGGAGGATGCTTTGTTCCAATCGTGGTGTTTGGCGCCCGTGCCTTTGGCTATTCCTACAAGGGGATGTGTGGATTGGTTCATTGAGAAATGTGTTTCCTTGTTGACATTTGGTTGAGTTGGAGCAATCGAGCGTCGATTTTGGAATGTTTTGCATGATGTTTTGAGATGGAGGTGTAGATGAAATGGGGATGGTGGATGAGATTGGTGGGAAAGATGTCTCCACTATAGTGCTTACATCAAAATCGGAAGGAAACTTGGCCCCTTGTTCTACTAGTTCAAGCATGTATAACAAAGGGTTAAGTCTCATCATGATGTTGATGATTCTATGGTTGTCCAGATTTTGGAGCATTTCAGCTATTTCTTTGCGAGACATTCCAAAGGTGAGGTCCTCCCCTTGATTTTCTTCTTGTGGGTTTTGTGATGATGAGGGGACCAATAGATTGCTTGATTCTGCAAGATTCATTTCTGCGTTTGTTTGGCTAAGGTCACTTGAAGCGGGAGTTTCTTTGTGGGCTTCCATACTCTTCTTGTATTGAGATCTTGTTTGAACCATAAAACAAGGATCAATCTTCAGAAATATGGGAGATGAATCTCTTGATTCCTTGGATTTAATCTCTATTTTATGTCCCAAAGTGAAAGTTTTTAGGATGCCTTTTAGGATCAAATGTGATGATGATATGATGGTGATGTTCAAAGATGGATGTTATGGATGTTTTGACTTTTGATAGATCTTGAATGAAATACTAGGCTTTGGATTTTTGATTGGTTTGATGTTTTGGATTTTGAGACTTTGTCCTTGATCTTGATTTGGAGTTTTGATTTTGGATTTTGAATAAAAAGACCCTAAGATGTTTGATAATGATCTAAAGGATAGTTGTGTTCAAAGGATGATGATTTGGATATGTGTGAGGAGAAGGATGCATCTACCCACACCTACCCAAACAAGATGATTGTTTCACTAGGTATATGGAGAAGGATTCATCTACATACACTAAGCTAGACAAGATGATTTGGATGTCTTTGACTAAGGATATGCAAAAGGATGTATTTACACATTCCTAGCCAAAGGTGTTTTGATAATTGTTTTCAAGGACTTGGTCTCAATGAGTTTGGATGATTGCTAGATTTTGTCATAAAGCCTAGTACTTCAAGGATGATTTCAAGGTTTTTCAAAAGATGATTTGTGAGATGGATTTTAATGTTTTGAAAGATGGATGAAAGAGGTTTGATTTGTTTTGATCCCTAGATGAACCTAAAAAGACCACTTTGTATTTTCCAAGACCTAGGTATTGAAGAGAATGCATATGCTTCCTAAAGACCTTTGTTAACCAAGGAATGATTTGAACATTTTGAATTTCCAATCAATGATTTGTGCTTTTGGGATTTGGAGTCTTCAACACACATGAAAGTTCATTTTGCTTAGCTTTGCTTAATGGATTTGTTTTACCAAAAACACTCTCTTTGATTAAAGTTTCAAACTAAGATGTCCAATGTCTTAATTTCCTTAAACTCCACAAGATATTTTATGTGGAAATTCAATGAACTTAAGGCAAGGGTTTTCCTATTGTTTACTCAAGAAGACAAATTGAGATATAATCCAATGCTTAGGAACCTCTACGAACGTGAATCCATAGAGAAAGCAGTAACATATGGATTGAGTCAATGATATTTGTCTTAAAGAGGGTTTGAAATTTTGAGAATCATGTTGAATGTTTGTTTGCAAAATATTTTCGAATACACACTGTGTTTTCTAACAAAGAATAATTACAAGCCCTATGGATGTGTAAGACAATATTTGTTGGATTCCCCACTTGGACAAGTCCACGACGCTTATCCCTCAGCGGATGGTTGATGCTTGACCCCACCGGGGCTCTCCACGGCTCATTAACGGCCAATCGGCGCACATCAACACCCATGAAACTCTATGGCGGCTTCCATCTCTACTAGAAGATCAGAAGAGTGTGGGTGGCTTCGTAACGACCGCTCTTGCACCAACAAATAGATTAAGGATTTTGGAAAAATTTGTACATGGTTCTAGTAAGGATCTTCCGTCAGAGGAGTTGACCTAACGTGGCAAGAGTCCCTTCGATCCATCTTTGCTCTGAGCCAACTGCTGATTATGGCATTTAACCAAAATCCTCATTTATATCCCGACCGAAATACTCTTGGCTTTGTAGAGTGTTACCGGGTTGAGTCATCCCTGGGTGAGAGTACTTTTTCCCCAAGGCAGCTCTAAGATAAACAAAAGCAAAGACAATCCGCACTCGATCGATCTTTTGATGGCACAAAGAAAGAGAATGTACGCTAAAAATGCCCCTACTCACACTCGCACAAGATGTTCAATTTTTAAGCCCAAATTGAAGTGTTTCAAAGCAATAAAATGTATTTTGAGTGTTTCTCTTGCACCCTAGATCGCACGAAGCACAAGGGGAGAGGATGCGTACTCAAAAGACAATCACACAATTCAAACACTTGTTCGTTTTATACCCTTCAAAGCAATTGTGAATTCGTTTTAAACACCAAAATGAAGTGTGAGTTTTGATTGTTCAATTCTTAACCTCAAAAAAAATCTAGTGCGTTTGTGCTAAGATTCGTTTTAAGCCCTTTGCAATGAAAATCAAATTGTTCGTTTTAGACCCAAATGAAAATTAGTGTTCTAAAACGAAAAGAAAAACAATTTCGTGAAGTAGTGTTGATCAACACTTAAAGTGTTAAAAAACACATTGTGTTTTCAAATAAAATTTCCCTCCTTTCGTTTTCGTTTGATAGCTTTCTTTTTCGCTTTGCTCCTTTTCGCCTTTGCTTTTCCTTTGTTGGCTTTTGGTACCTTGGTTATCCTTTGTTGTTCGTTTGTACCTTTTCGCCTTCGCTTTTCCTTTGTTCGCTTTTGTACCTATATGTAAAAAAAAAGAAAATAACAAAATAATTATACAAAGGTCTAATTAAAATTGCTTCAAGGATTGTTTTGGAATAAAAAGTTAATCTCAAATGAAAAATAACCGAATCATCAATAGAGATCTTGCTTTCCATGATCCATTTCAATCACATTAAAACTAAAAAAAATAATTAGATTCTAATAAAAAAGAGAACTAATCTGAATTAACATTTATTCTAAAATTTGGATTGATCTAAAAGAATTAAAAGAAAAAACTATTCTAAAATTACAAGCCAATGACAAAAGTTAAGTACTAACTTTAAACTACAATAAAAAGCCTAAAGATTAAAAGCTAATACTAAAATCCATGGTTAACAGAATTAATCCAGAATTTAAAATACAAGTAAACAAAAAAAATCTAGAGTTAAAAGAAAACCCGAATGTTTTTTTAAAAAAAAAACAGACTTGGTTGCCTTTATCTTTGCTTAGACTTTATAGAATCTCATTTATAACATTCAATTTGTACTTCGTATGTGACAGAAAATTTTGCAAACTTGGATATCAAATCAACTCCGCCTATCCATTGAAAATTTGCTAACTGCTTTAGGTGTTGAAGGGATTCTGCCTGTCAAGGGTCAGAAACACGTCGAGCCATTAATGCAGACTTCACTAAGAGATTAAATCTAGACATCAGCTTTCAACACATTTTAGTTTGAATGATTTGATTTGTTTGCTCAGTCTTCGCACATGACCCGGATTCTACGCAAACACTTAATGAAAATCTGTGATCAACCTTTACGCATAGTTTTTCCAGTGAAGTATCTATTGAGCCAGTTGTGTATGTCGTTTGTTCTCCAACCGATGCACCAACCTTCACAATAATGTGGACGACACCTTCTCTGATGCGCTCGTTGTCCTATTTAATAACTGCAAAATAGAAAGTTGATAAACTCATAATGAATCATTTGACAAAATGGCTGAAAAGAATGCATTTTTGGTCTTCAAGGCACGTGGATTGTCTGACAGAAAGGCTTCAAAGACGGAAAGCCAGCACCTAGATAAGACACGTGAACTGTTCTACATGCCACCTCAATAAGGAATGAAAATGTTATATATGAAGCTTTGAGCAAATGCATGGTGGAGAATTGAAAGTGGACGTTGCTGTCATTGTCAGACTGCAAAATCTTGAAACCAGATTGCCCAAAATTTTGAAAGATAGTGGGCACCAAATGCTTTTATAGAAAATATTGAATCTGCTGTCCTATGTTATGCATAGTTCATTACTACATTTTGTCAAGTTAATCATGTGCTCAGATAAACTATTTAATGTCAAAAACAGTAATCTTAGTGAGAAGAAAGCGACATCATTAATGAGAAGAGCATCGATATTGATGAGTGAATGAGTAATCTGAAAGACACACGCCTTCCCTAAGAACTTCTAAAAATTAGATGGGCAATCGATTTGGTGCTAGTTCAGCTTTATGATGAGCAATCCAACTATTAAGTATATCAGACCAATCAAGAGGTTTCGCCAAGCGGATGGGAAATAAGTGATTAGTGGTGGATTTAGAGGAATATTATTGCACATGGCCATACGAAAATTCATGGGATTTAGGCAAGTTTAAGCAATGATGGACTTTGACTATAGGATGAAAATTTTCCAAATTAATGTAGTTTCATGGATAGCCATCGATGCCACCATCAGCTTCAAAGAAAAAAAAGAACACACGCAGCTGACACCATAATAGTTGCACACAAAATGTATGATAAAAAGACTTTAGCAGTAAATGTGATATAACGGTGATGCCATGGTATGCACAAAAAGTAAAAAACCTTCAGAAATCTTCAAATGTATTGAACCAAAAAAATGGTGTACCCACCATTAATAGCACAAATCAACAAGTAGACAAATATAGATCTTGAAACGTGAATATCTAGAGACACTTAAGAACATGGAGAGGCGTTACCTGCAACTTCCCATAATTTATCTAGGCTCTGAATACTTACATGTGCAGATAGATTAACTTCAGATCATGTCATTTTTCATCCATAAAATCAGTCTGAAGTTTATTTTATCGATGGCAGATTTGTCTGAAATAGCACAGAAATTATTTAATGGTGGATTGGGTATCTGCAGAGGCTATAACTGAAGATTTCTACAACAGCCAAGGATGGTTGCATTGAATCTCAAAAAAAAATTGCATTGAATCTCAGTTAAAATTTACACCACATAAAGTTCAAACATCCAATTTTTATATAAAGTATATTTGTCAGCTTAAGATGGCAAGATGTATGATCATATACAGCCCTCCATGAAATAGTACCTATGCTAAAGAAATACCACAAGGAACAAAACAACATCAAAAAGACATTTCAAAGCATGGTAATCCACCTATTCCGTATTTGGATTAGTGTCATGTGCTATTGACCCTTTCCCAATCCTTGGTCGAAACAAAATGATAAAATGCAAATGGAGATGGTGGAGTGATGATGAACAAGATCAAATCTCAAATGAAGAGAGTAACCTTGCATAAAATTTTGGATCCATGAATGAGAATGAAGGCCTCATTTTATAGATTTTCTTGATGAGAGATTGGCCAAGATGGTGAATGTGGGATTAAAGATCCTCCAATGAGAAGATGACACTTGTCAAGTGGTGAATGGTCAATGTTTGTGCAAGATTTGGGAAGAGTGCCCATGAGAGGGAGAATTCAAATTCAAATTTGCAATAAATTTTGAGAGGGGGACAAGAAAAACAACAATAAATGCAATGTTTGACTTGTCATGTTGAGGGAAAATGAGGTTTTAATAAATCAATAAAATTGATTTATTGTGCAAATGGCTAGATCTAGATAATGCAAGTGGGATGTGATTAGCATTAGATTAGGATTAGATGATGATTATGCTGATTTAATGCTGATTAGATGATTTGACTTTTAAGACTTTGATAATTGATTTATTTAAGTCAGAAAATGATGGAATATGATTTAGGATTTGATTTAAAATAAAGTCCTGATTTATTTAATTAAATGGATGATGCAAGATGAAGGTTGAATGATAATGCTTATTTGATATATGAGATTATTTAATGAATGGATGAAAGTGATGAATGGGCCTAATGCAAGCGTCTGGATTAGGTTTGGTAGATAGAGCATGATCAAATGCGGGGAATGTTAATTTTGCATGTCTACAGTATATTGAATACTTGAGGGACTACCTCAGGTTAACAAAGGGATGACCATTCTTTGGGAATGGTGTTGAGTAAATGTTTCAGTTAACAATAAAGCACTTGAAGCTAACTTGGGTGCCCAAGATGCTTTATTGGAATTAACTCCAATGCATGATAAGATATTTTTGATGGCTCAGTTAAGTAGCTTTAATTGTGGGCGCCATCTTTGAGGAATAGCTTTGGAATTATCACCGAAGTGAAGGAGAAGTTGTAGCTTCAGTTTGGGACACCCAAATGCATGATGCACATGTTGTAAGCTTTAGTCTTCACTAAATAACTCTACTTGAAGGAATATGGTGTACCATTTCAAGGGCTTGAGATTATGCATTGTAATTATCACCATTTGGAGATTACAAGGTTGCATATTGTCTATATATCTCATTCAAGTTGAATAGAGTTTTGAGATTGGTTATTGCAGGTGTGAAGAAGATTGGTAAAGATAGAAGAAGCATTCTCAAGCAAGAATTGGAGCTATTGTAATTCAAAGTTTGAATAATAGAATAATTCTTGGTGGAGTTTTTTCCCAAAAGGGTTTCTCCACGGTATATCTTGTGTGAAACTTCTATTATCCTGTCTAGTTCTTCTAAATAATTCTCTCTACATTCTACAAAAGTAAAATGGATTAATCAAGATAATCACCCACAAAGAATATATGTAACAAAGAAAATACTTACTTAGAACAGCATTTTGAAGTTTTACAGAGTATTAAGCTAAGAAAACACCTCATTTTTCAACATTTGGTATCAAAGCTGAGGTTGGGTAGAGTATTGGGATGCCTTTCTCTTAAAGTTTGAAGGATTTATTGGCTTAGTGGGAGCTTTTATTATTTTAGTAATTTTCTGATTTTGGAATTAAGTTTTTGTTACAATGAATTCAAGGTTAGATATTGAAAGGTTCAATGGTTCTAACTATGAAATGTGGAAATTAAAAATGGAAGATCTTCTTGAAGAAAGAGATCAGTGGTTAGTGGTTAATAATGAGACAAAGACACCTACAACTATTTTAGATGAAGATTGGGCTAAGTTAGATAAAAAGGCAAGAGGAACAGTAAGGTTATGTCTTGCTGATGTTGTTCTTTTGAATGTTTCAATGGAAACTAGTGCATATAAATTATGGAAAAGAATAGGGGATATTTATCAAACTAAGAGTCTCACCAATAAGTTGTATCTGAAAAGGAAATTATATTCATTGAAAATGAAAGATGGTGATTCAGTAGCACAACATTTAAATGCTTTCAATTTAATTCTCGGTCAGTTAGCATCTGTAGATGTAAAGCTAGAGGATGAGGATAAGTGTATTTTATTAACGATTTCATTGCAAATTCTTGGGAAAATCTAATTGTTGCAATTAGTGGAGTAGATGCGAGATCAAGATGGACAACATTGTTCTATATACTGTTAGAGGAGATGAGGAGGGAATCAGGAGGAAATCCAAGGTCACCTTTTTTGCCAAAGGTAGGTCAGAAAAAGGAGCCTAAAGGGAAAGAAGGAAGGGAAGGGAGTAAGTCGGAAGGGCGAAGTAAGGTAAAGTGTTGGAGCTGTGGGAAACCAAGACATGTGAAGAAAGATTGTAAGAACAAGAAAGAGAGTTCTGATTCTTCTACAGAGGAGTCCTCGGATAATAGTAATGATGCATTGGTAATTTCAGCTAATATTGTTTGTGATAACTCTTTGCTTCATGTTTCAGATTAATCTTCGTAGAGAGGATGGTAGTCACGATGCCATGTGTGACTCGGTATCACGGTTCAGTGGGAGTTGTTGGTAGTGACTTGGATGCATCATTGGTAAGGTTATCTCCATGTGGTTGGAGATATGGTTTCTTGGTTTAGAGTATATTTGTTATGGATGTCATGGTTTACTCTTGATATGCATTTAGAGTTTGGCATATTTACATGGTTCTCTTGAGACTAAGATGTATAAGTATGTTATGATGCATGTGATCTCCTAACAGGAGATGGTTAGATCATGGATGTCATGTTTAGTTCCTGATTCATGATTGGAGTTTTGACAATGATCTTGTGTAGTTCTCTTAAGTTTTGGGTACATTAATCATTTGCTTGATTACTTCATGAAAGTGTTGTTCTGCATTTGGAGTTTGGCATGGATTGGTTGGTTACAAGTCCTCATGGATACTTGGAGAAATAGGTGAGGCTGGAATTCTCTTGTGATAAGAGACATTTGTTGGAATGGTTACTTGTGAGAAAAGTTTTTCAACAGAAAAGACCGAGGAGTCTACACCTTGGTTGAATGTGAATTCAACACACTCGGTAGTTTAGCATGCCTCTAAGGAGGTGGTTTGGTTACAGAGGCTTGGGAAAGGTAATGGTTTGGTTGATAATGGGAAGGTATTAATTGAAAAATTTAACACTTTAATTAATGTTACAAATTATCTTATGAAACCATACAGATAAGTTCTCTTGGTTTTAATCATTTTCTTGGAAGCTTCATGATTATGCAGGTTGCATTTGAAGTTAGCATGGATTGATTAGTTGGTGCAAGAAGGCCATTGGCTTTGAGACTTGTACTTGTTTTATTATTTCTTGTTTAGAATAATTGCAATGTATAATGTCAAGTGGGAGAATGTTGGAAATAGGATGCCATTTAATTGCAAATCCTAAAACATTAATTATTTTATGTATCTCCTAGATTCTTGGAATGTGTTCAACAACACTAAGATTAGGATGAGATTAATATTTGGATGAAATAAATCATGAAATTGACATTTGTATTTATTCCTAAATAATAGGAGCATGTGGGTGCACACATGGTAGGTGAAACTCACCTTGGTCCAATTAACTATCTGAATGCCAGTTAACACCGAGATGCGTGTAAAGATCCTAGAAGTTGGATTTGATGTTTGCGCTTTGAAGTTGATTAAAGTTGATTGATTGAGTTTAGTTTAGTTGATCCCGATTAGAGATTCGATTCGATTCGGTTGATTATCTTCAGTTGCATGCAAGTGCATGTTGCATGCATGTTAGTTATTTTGAGTTGCATGTAGTTAGCTTCAGTTAACTTGGAATGCATGGCTAATAACATTGAGTTGTATGACAGATAACAGGGACTACCTCCAGTTAACAAGGGATGACCATTCTTTAGGAATGGTGTTGAGTAAATGTTTCAGTTAACTAGAAATCACTTGGAGCCAACTTGGGCACCCAGATGCTTTATTGGAATTAACTCAATGCATGATAAGATATTTGAAGGCTCAGTTAAAAGTAGCTTTAATTGACATGCTGAGGAATAGCTTTAGGAATTTATCACAGTGAAGGAGAAGTTGTAGCCCGGTTTGGACACCCAAATGCATGATGCACATATTTGTAAGCTTTTTAGAGTCTTGTTAAAAAACTCTACTTGAGAAGAATACTTATTTTTAAGGGCTTGAGCTTGCCATTGTAATTATCACCATTTGGAGATTACAAGGTTGCATATTGTCTATATATCTCATTCAAGTTGAATAGAGTTTGAGATTGGTTATTGCAGGTGTGAAGAAGATTGGTAAAGACAGAAGAAGCATTCTCAAGCAAGAATTGGAGCTATTGTAATTCAGAGTTTGAATAATAGAATAATTCTTGGTGGAGTTTTTTCCCGAAAGGGTTTCTCCACGGTATATCTTGTTTGAAACTTCTATTATCCTGTCTAGTTCTTCTAAATAATAATCTCTACATTCTACAACAGTAAAATGGATTAATCAAGATAATCACCCACAAAGAATATATGTAACAAAGAAAGACTTACTTAGATCAGCAATATTAAAGTTTTACAGAGTATTAAACTAAGAAAACACCTCATTTTCCAACAATTTTCTAGTCTTAAGTTATCCATAAACATGTTAAAATGCCATTATTGAATACAATCTAAAGAAGGATTTTGTTTGGATATTTGGTGATATGCAATGAATGAAGTTGTATGTTATATGGATGCGTAAGATTCTAAGTTAGATCTAGTTCTTAGTTAAGTGAGACAATCCCTTGAGCTGGCCACTCGAGGTACTACCTTTCACTTTATTTACTTATTTATTTATGCATTTTTGTTAATAATATTTTTTGTTTCATAAATACATTGCAAGTAAAGTGGAGAAGTTCTTATGGGTGATTACATTAGTTGTTATTCATGAACAGTCATCTAAATAGTGAATCTTAGCACTCTGGAGGTTAGATTTCATTGCTTTGTTATTCTAAATAAGTTTTAGATGGATTTTGTATTTATTTGTTATTAGAAATCACCTACAACCTATGCTACATGTACCCGTAGCCACTAGATTTTATAACTGCTTTTACTATTTTTGCAATTCCATAAGGTTCCAACAAAGTAGAATAGTTTGAACAAGTTTATAGGATAATTTAGATGAACATGAGTCTGTGAAGGTGCATATAGTGTAGTACCATCATAAGCTTATGCACCTTGGTTGATGATTTAATGTAGTCTTAATAATGTGAAGTGGACTGTTCAACCAGTTAACCCTCTAAATTGAGTAGATTTTACCAAGTTTACAAACACATTAGTTTTGGCTCTACAAATACCACTACTACCCAAGGACAAAGAGACCAGGTCTCAGTAGAGTTGTGGGTTGCATTGGCCAAGTGAGATTCAACTGTGATGAGAGTAGATGGTGTCAAGCAGGCACGTAACACTCTTCAAAGCTAGCTCGATGACCTCGCAAGGTAGCCCACAGGGGATCAGTGGCTTCAAGATGTACTTAAGATGGCAAAGATTCACATAGCCTTCCTTGAGGGAGAGACCGAAGGATTTTGTGCAGTGATGTTTATCTCTCGATCGTAGAGGGACCATTCTGTGTTTACCATTCAACCACAGCTACAACCACCAAAGCCAAAGGGCTTAGGGAGTCATCTACCCGGGGTTTAAACAACCATTTTGTATAGCATTTTTGTAGCGATGTTATATATTTTGTAGGCCATTTTTTGATGTATAGTCACTAATGCATATATACAGTAGCCACTCATTTTTTTATGGTAGTGGCAAGATACCTGTGCATGACATTGATATATATATATATACACATGAGATATCGATTTTGATATCATGGTGTTCTTTACTTGATGTGTATGTTCCTTTCTTTCATGTATGTTGATGTGATGGATTTTATATGTATGGATGTATGGTAAATTAGATTCTATCATGATTTAATACACACACATGGATGTAAGTTAACCAAATACAATGATGATCTAATTGCCTCACCAAAAGATGTAATGTAGTGCATGGATACATAGCATAGTAAAACACACGTATGTATGTCTCTCTCTCTCACACACATGGTTGCATCATAACACAAAAAAATCCATAATGTGTTAATGAAGGAATGTCAAAACATGCAATGCTACAACCCCTAAAGAGTGAACATTGCATGTATGACACACAGACACCACACATAGTATCGGTGAAGATGCATTGCATTAATAGGTTCTTTTAGAGGCATCCCATCCATGGATGACAATCCATATGCACCAGAACCATACATGGAGATGATAATTTAAGGGCATAACCAATTAGAATTGAACTTCCCCTTTTAATCAAATGACACATTTACATTTCTTTGATTCTTGTAGAGGACCAGGTCACCCACCTTGAAAGTTTTAGGAAGAATACTTTAATTATACTATTTAGATAACGATCATTGATAAGCCTTAAGATGGTCAAGGGCTTGTAATCGGCACTCATCGAGCATCTCAAGCTAATGCAAATGATTAGATCGGTAAATTTTGTCATCAATTAACCCTTTAAGGGAAACCCGCAAAGACAAAATTTCCAACTCCAAAGGCATGATAGCTTTGGTGCCATACACGAGGTTGTAAGGTGTTGTTCCCATCACTATACAAAGACTCGTGTGATACGCCCACAAAGCATACGCCAATTTAATGTGTCAATCCTTACCTTGTTTATTCGCTATTTTACGAAGAATGAGCTCAAGAGTCTTATTAGATGCTTTTGCTTGGCCATTTGATTGAGGATAATATGGTGTAGAGAATCTATGTTGAATATGAAATTTTTCCAGGAATTGCTTCACGTCCTTATTCTTAAATGGCTTGCCATTGTCGGAAAATATGGTAGAAGGCATTGTGAAGTGAGCAATAATGTTATTTAGAAGAAATCTACAGATAGCTTTAGCGGTCGTGATCAAAGAGGGATGGCTTCAACCCACTTAGTGAAGTAATTGGTAGTAGTGACGATGAAGACATGTCATTTAAAGAAGGAGGTGATATCTTTCCAATAATATCTAACCCCCATTTTACAAATAGATAAGGTGAGGTTTGATCTATAACTCTTGAGTAGGAGCATGAATAAGTTGACTATGTTGTTCACATTGTGGGCACTTCTTGACAAAATCAAAGGAATCTTGTTTAATCATTTTTCAAAAGTATCCCATGTGAATCAATTTTCATACAAGGGATTTGCCTCCAAAGTTTCCACCCCCAGAACCCAAATGGGCTTCCTTAAGGGCAAGGGGTATTTCTGCTTTAGTGGGACATCAAAGAAGTAAGTCATTATAAGATTTTTGATAAAGAACATCTAATAAAACAACATAACAAATTGAAAGCTTCCGTATATGAGTGCGATCATTCTTCATCGCATCATTGGGAAAGTTTCCAGTCTTCATATAGTTGTAGATGTTGGAATTCCATTATCCTGAGTCCATGTGAGAACACATAAGAGCATCGGATCTAGGTTGTTCAGAAACGACAGGAGACCAAAGAATATGAACCACAAAGAGGTATTATTTTGTGTCCTTATCTAAAGGTACCAAGGAGGCAGCACTCACCATAGCATCTGCATGTCGTTTTTCTTTCCTAGGGACATTGTTTATTGTGAAAGAGGAGAATCGATTAAGTAAAGACAAAGTGAGGTCTCAATACTGAGAAAAATTACTTTGCTTAGCTTGATAAGTTCTCATAATCTGATTCACAATAAGCTTAAAGTCACCATGTATATGAAGATGTTTTATTTTTAATGCGATCGTGGCATGCAAGCCAGCAATAAGGGCTTCATACTCAGTGATGTTATTTATGCAAGGGAATTCCAATCGAAAGGAGATAGGGACCAACTTACCTTCAAGCGAGATTAGTACTACACTTGCTCTGGAGCCAATCTGACATCTTGACCCATCGAAATACATCTTCCACACAAGATCATGGTTAATTGTGAAAATATTCTCATCAGGGAACAAGTCCAAACCTAGGAAAGAGCGAGAGGAGGGAGAATCTACCAATTTATTGGAAACTGCTTGTCCTTTTATCAATTTCTGAGTAACAAACTTTATGTTGAACTTAGTGTTGGCCTCCTACAATGATTTAAAAACTAAGCCCTTACAGCTGTGATTCAGAGATTGGACATCTAATCTAAATAGCTATTTCAATCATCATGAAGGTGAATTTAACTTGTCAACCCAAGGACATGAACTTGAAATGGGTCAGCACAGTATGTGCACTAAGGATCCAAAGTAGCCATATTCATTCTATAGCTAAGAAAGATGCAATGTTGAAAGTAAATTGCTTAGAAAGAAATGACATAAGTGTTGAGCATCAACCAACAACTATTCTAAGCTTAAATGCATGACAAAAATGAAAATTTGAGCAAACAAATAGGAAACTACTCTGTCTGCTTTGGCTGCAGGAATAGTCACATAATGAAATTCTAGTGGCTGCAGAAACAATCAGTGCTATATTTTTTAACTAATTACTAAACAAAAAGTAACAACTAAGCTAAAGGATGGAATGCTCACCAAGTGGGCCCCCTTGGATGAATATCCCTTAAGACAAATTTAAACTCAGGTGCACAAACTTCTAAACTCATTTTATTCATTGGAAAACACAAGTACAATAGAGCAACATGACTATATTACTAAAAATCTAAGAATGCGAGTACATCATCATATTAAGCAACCTCTTTTGAAGGAGCATCTGAATCTTATTTATAAGGAGAAAAGCTACTAACTAATCACCTAGAAAGGTGGTCAACTCCAACAGATTAGGAGGATGCCACTTTAGGGAAAGCATGAAAAGTGGAGAGGCGGTTACACATGCGTGGAATCTGGTTAGACATGTTTGCCTCAACACAGATTTAGCACAACAATAATGCCTATATTCGCTCAACAGACAATTAAGATCATTTACAATGCAGTTACAACTTTGATTTGAATTAGGAATCTCCCACTGTTGATAGTCTTCTCTTTGTTGACCTTTGCATGACCACCTTGTTAACCATTATAGCAAATGACTAGCTAGTAGAATCTTCTTTAATTGTGTAGGTGGCTAATTATATCTACAAGACAATATTAGAATGCATAACAATTTCATATCTATAACTATCTTAAAGTAGCATTCATTAATCCACATGTAAAATCAACACAGATAGTTCATATAGCATGTCAATGTCATTAAAGATTGTAGAAATAAGCTTATGCCCAATGTCAATGGTTTTGGGGAAATATCATAAAAAGAGTAACATCCAAGCATCAAAATCTATGACAACTATGGAAAATAGACAATAAACTTCTATCAAAATTTAGTCATAAACTGGACTCACCACTCCCCCCAACCTAAGACTTTGTTGGTCCTCTAGCAGAAGGAGGGTTATTCCTTTGCTTTGTTATTTCCCTGAAGTTTGCAACTACCAGTTGTCCTATATTAGTTTCTACAGTTTCTGAATTATGGTCCCAATAGAACCCTTGATATTTGTCCAATCTACTCCATCTCTATCTCTCTGCAACTATATCATACTAGTAAAACCTAAAATTTGGCACAAGCCACAATAGGATAGGTGGCTGAAAAGTTAGTGGGAGCCAAAATCATCTTTATCCTTCCAATCTGTATATATATGTCAACTCTCTTAAGTGTTGTAGCATAGTTCTACATAGAGTGAGGTTCAACTTGTTTTAACTCATCAGTTAGGTTGTTCCACCTTTGTGACAGGTATCCCATCACAAATTCTCTTTTGGTTTTGGCTACCTCCTCATATTCTTTATAAACTTCCTCTCTCTCAGATAGGATCCTATCACCATATCTTGGTTTGTAAAGAATTATGTGCCAATCCATGAAAATGTTCCTTGGGTTTCTAGATTCAACTTTGATGGATAGGGGAGTGTTGGATTCAACTTGCTTATAAGTCCTGAATTATTTTCCCCAACTAATCTTATTATGTATCCAAGACATGAATGCCCTTAATTGGACATCCCCAACATACAACAGTGGATTCCAATCATGGTCTTGAGTCACGGCATAATTATGTAAGTAAAATTCACACAACAAATTCTTCATTTCAGGAGGAGCAATCCTATAAGCATTGAAAAATTCAAGAGGGGTCTCAATAGAAGGATTCAAACCGTAAAAAATCATTACTAGTTTAAAAGAAAGATACTTCTCCTTCAGATACAGGGCATAGACCCTTGGAGGAGTCATGTATTCTAATATCTGAGGTACCAAGGTTGTCATATTGTCCACCTTCTTCTTTAAAGGAGCGATTTCTGCATCATTGTCTTTAATCTCCTCATCTCTCTTTTGAATTTCTTTCTTCAACCTATGTTTCTCTTCCTTCCATTCTTATTCCCTTCTTTGCATTTCTTTCCATAAATTCATAGATACCATGTGCATTGAAAAATTAGAGGGCCTATGTATTCCTACCAAAATTTTTCCTGGCACAGATGCTTGTTCTTCCTGTAGCACTGGTTGCAAGAATTCTGAATGTCCAGCCAATTCCAGCTTAAGGGGTGTTTAATTTTCTCCTAGTTCTATCTGCAAGGTCTCTTGTTCTGGCTCTTCCTCTTGTTACAGGAACTCTTGCTTTCGCTCTTGCTACAGGAGCTCCTGATTTTCCTCAAACTCTTAACTTTCAACTTGTTCAGCAATGGCAGCAAGGTCTACCAACGTTACATTTGTTGCTTCCTCAAATATGTCATTTTCCTTGATAGTCACTGCCCCATTGGGGCCTCTGTATCCTCTTGTGATGTTTCTCTATTCCTAGGGATTCCCTGCAGAGACACACCAAAGGCTGGCCTAGCTAGTCTTGATTTCCTAAAAGGGCTCTCATGTTCTTCTTCGGCTCTAGGAAGAACAGTGTCAGCCTTTTGTTTCTTAGAGCTTGGCACTTTCTTTCCTGCAGTTTGACTTTTAGCTTTTCCCTTCTTTATTTCCACCTCTTTCTTTTGTGCCCTAGTTCTCATTAAGATGCCAAGAGGAACATCATCATCAGAATCTGAAAAGGAACTTTCTTCGTCTAAATGCTCTGTTTCAGAAGAGCTAATCTCTATGGTTTGTTCAACTATAGGAGGGTTTGCACTAGGGCCCACGCCAGAAGTTGAAGCACCAGGAGTAGCTTCAGTCATGCTCAATCTTCTACTAGCCCTACGAGGTTGAGGAAAAACTCTAGGTTGCAAATTTTTTGGTCTAATTTGATCAATTTTTAAGAATTCTTCCCAAGTCATGTCAGACACATCATGTAGAGACTTTTCAACTAACAATTTGATCAGACAATGGTGGGAAATAGAATTATCCCTACCTTTTTGGGTCTCAGCCTCCATGATTGAGAGAAGGTGGTATAACACATTTGGCACATTCATTCTTCTCCTGTGCCTCATATGATTCAAAAGTTTGAAATGCACAGAGTGTAGATTTGATTGGTGACCTTCGCAGGTAATGTACTTTACAACATGAACAACTACTTGCTTCCATGGCTCAGGCAGAGAGGTTCTTTTTGCACCTTGTTTGTCCACACTCAATGGAGGGTCACCAGGTTCTATAAATTCAGCCCTAGCTAACCTAGCGTCTCTGGAAGCAGGGTAATTTTCACCGTCGGTGGGCAATCCTATAACTTCTACAATTCTTTCTTCGGTAGCCAATACTTCCAACCCTTTCACCATGGATTTTCCTTTAGACAATGTCTGGGAAAATTCCAATGCAACATTTTCATCAAAACCATTAAGCTTCAGGAAATAATCTAACCAGCTACAGTTTCTAAATTCAGCCTGTGAAAGTGCATCCTGTAGTAATACGTCATGAACCGTGGGTTCATTCCTAATTAACCCACCTCCCATTGTTCAACTGCCTACAATCAAAGAATCGCTTTGCAAAGTTTCTCTTCCTGCGATCTTCGTCTGAAAGCCCAATTTCTCTTTCCTACAATGCTACTAAATTTAAAATGCTAGTGTTGTCTGAATTTTACCTTCTTCTTTTTTGGCTTAAGATTATGATGGGAGTAATAAAGGAAATAAAGGAGTAATCAATGAGGGCTATAATCAAGAAAAATGGTGGTGATTGATATCACTTCACACATGCGATTCGTCATCTCACTCAGAATTTAAATCGACTCAATTTAAACTTTGCTAATGTGAGCCATCATGGATAGACACGTGGACATATCATTCACACTTTCCCCCCAACCTAAATTTAAGCATGTGTCCTCACATGTGTGAGAGTTATGACAATTTGACAAGGCAAGGAATAATGACATGCTATGGAGAACGTCTATATCAATTTACAGCAATTAAATGAATGTACTAAAAGACAATTAAGAGATAACAAATTGATGTGCACATTCTTGGATTCTTGGAAGATCTGCTACAAAGATTATGGAGAAAGTATCGGTCACCTTTTGAGAGGTCAGTTGAGCAATTAATGAAAGTGGAGTGGAATGGAGTAGATTGATTATGGAATGAAGTGAAATTATGGAGGCGTGATGGAAGAGAGAGAAAGGTGGAGATGGATGGACGGATGGGTGAAGAAGTGGACCCCCACAAGAGTGGAAGTCTTTATTATGACAAGTTACGCACCTTAATTAACCAAAAGAAGGGACACTAGGTCTACTTCCTTTAGCTACAGGAAGTTCGGATGTTGCATGTTGAGTGAATTGTTGCAGAAATTCCTCCTTGGAAGCTGGCTTGTGATACAATCTAAGGTGATGACCATTGACAAGCAACTTAAATCTGACTGGGTCAATAGAAGTGAGTTGAACAACACTATTGGGGAATACTTCAGCAACCTCATATGTTCCTAGCCACCTTGTCTGCAATTTTCCTGCATTATCCTGATACCTTGAGTCGTAAAGCAGGGCCCAATCTCCTAGTTGGAATTTCTTGTCTTTGATGAATTTGACATGCCACTTGATTCTCTAATTCTACACTACCTCTGTATGATGCAAGGTTTCCTTTCTCATTTCATCCAATGCATTGATCTGCATGATTCTATCTCTTTGTGCTTTAGAGATGTCCATCCCCAAGTCCATTGTAGTCCTAAGAGTTTTATGCTCAAATTCAATGGGCATCATAGCTGTCTTTCCAAACAGCAACTCAAAAGGAGTGAAGCATGTAGTTGTTTTCCAGATTGTCCTATAGGCCCAGACAGGTTCTGGTAGCCTATTTGCCCAATCCTTCTTATGAATAGCCACCATTTTGGTTAGAATGGCTTCAATTTCCCTATTAGTCACCTTAACTTGTCCATTGGCCTAGGGGTGATAAGAAGTAGACTTCCCGTGCCTTATGTTGTACTCATTGACCAGTGTTGCAACAAGGGTTGATGTGAATTGATCCCCTTGATCAGTCACTATCTCTCTTGGAACTCCATACCTTGTGAAAATCTCCTCATAAAGAAATTCAGCAACCTTATTATCTCTTGCATGCTTCATGACCTTAACTTCTACCCACTTAGTTACATTATCAGTGCATACTAAGATATAAGACTTACCATTGGATGGAGGATCAATGGGTCCTACAAAGTCTAATCCCCACTTGTCAAATGGAGTGATTAGTATCTGAGGGTGAAGGGGAATCTCATCAAATTTTGTTGGTCTGCCCATCCTTTGGCATCTATCACACTTTCTTGTATATCTCCCTGCATCCTTATGGAGTGTTGTCCAGTAATATCTTGTATTCAGAATCTTCATTGATTTCCTTTTGGCTGCAAAATGTCCTCCACATGGTTTGTTGTGGCATGCATGCAAAATATCATATGTCTCATCTTTCCTCACACATCTCCTTGTGACATGGTTTGGTCTAGTATAAACCAAACATCCTACAATCCATGAAAAGGGAAATTATTTTTCAATGAGCACCCTTCTCTCTTTTGGAGAGAAGTGAGGAGGAACTCTCCCTATGACCAAATAGTTAGCTATATCAGCATACTAGGGTGTTTGCACATTGAAGGAAAATAAGTTCTCATCAGGGAAAGAGTCATCTATGATCTGACTATCCTCTAATATAGTTAGTCATGAAAGAAATTCTACAACAACATTGGCCTTTCATGGTTTATCTACGATGGTTATGTCAAACCCCTGCATCAGCAATAGCCATCTTGCTAGCCTAGCTGAGATCAGAGGTTTATTCATGAGATACCTAATGGTTGCATGATCTATGTGCACAAAGATTTGGTAACCTGTTATGTAGTGCCTAAATTTATTGAGGGCATAGATTACTACTAGCATTTCTTTTTTTGTCACTATATAATTGAATTCAGCTCCTTGCAAGTTTTTGTTGACAAAATAAATAGCATTTTCAATAGATCCTTCTTTCTATCCTAAGACTACTCCTATGGCATAGTCTGATGCATTTGTATGGATGTGGAAAGGAAGCTCCCAATTAGGACCTTTGAGTATAGGAGCATGAGTCAAAGC
>VDFB02026023.1:0-11103 GCA_007258455.2 Sequoia sempervirens
ATAGATAGATGATGCATTATCAGATTAGGATCTAACCCTCGCATATCAGAATATGACTAAGTGAAGTTGATTTGATTCTCCTTCAAGAACTTTGTAAATTTCAATACTTCTTCCACTGTTAATGATGCTGCAAGTTGCAAGATTTTTGGATGCTCTTTTGTACCTATGTTGATTGATTCTATTGGCTCAATCAAAATAGAATATCTTTCTTGATAATGTTTGGGAAGAGTGTCAAGTTTCTCATCCTTCAGTGCCTCAAAAAGGTTTTCACCGTCGGATTCACTCTTTATTTTTCTCTTGTTGTGATCTACCACTGCCATTTTTCGGTTTTCACCGATATATCTATTTTTTTATTTCATTTATTTTGTAGCTAAGAGACTTGACACCCTCCCTATCAAAATCTTGAGTATGAGATTCTTTGATGGAAAACTTGTTTTCTTGATTAGATGAACAAAGGAAATTTACAATATCCTTATCACCATGGAATGTAGGGATATGGATAGGTGCATCATTGTCCCAATCAATAAGTTTCAGGTAGACTAAAGGTATGGGATCATTAGGTTGGGTAAGGTCTTGAGCTATCAAAGTCATGATATGGTTGTCATTTTCATGATAGACAAGGTATATGACGGTATTCTCCTGTCAATTATCAATCTCGTTAAAATCTGAATCGTCCTCACTTGAGTCATCATCATATCGTGTTTCAAATTCAAGTGATTGTGTTCCTGAGCTTTCTCCTTGTATGAGAACGAGTGCATATTTGTGTATGGTATCAACTTGTTTGTCTCTCCAAAATTCATCATTATAGATGGTGTCCCATTCATATTCATTAGAATCGATTAATACGAGACCATTTATGATTGGGCCGGATTCATAAGTTTTTGTGAGAGTTGACATCTTCGTAGGGGTTTATCTAAAGGTGATTCTCCTCCATGGGTTTGTTGTGCTTCTTGTGAAGGTGAGCTCTTCTATATATCTTTACCATATCAAGTCTGTTTTATCTTTTGGATTAATATTGAAATGGGTTAGATTGTCAATGGATTCCTTCTTTTCTTTTCCTATATGACCATTTGCTTTATAGCCCATTCTTTTGCATGATGGTATACCCTTTTGCCATGTGCAGTGGGTAACTTAATGTGCAAGAGAGATTCATCTTCATCTTTGTATAGCCAACTTAGGATGTCCCTATCTTCAACTTCTTCCTCAATGGTGTTTTCTTTGATGAATTGTCCATCAAACTTTGTGATTGGCACAAAAGCTTGGGATGTAGAGGTTGTTGCAATCTTTTGTTTTGATAAGGTTGGCTGACCATGTGACCTTGGAGAAGGAGGTAGGGTAGAAAGAGATAGTGAATATTCGCCAACTCCTTTGTCTTTAAAATTTAGCTTAGTATCAAGATTCTTTATCAATTCTTGGTGGCATAAGATATTATTGATGGAGTAACAGTGTGCAAGAGAGATTCATCTTCATCTTTGTATAGCTAGCTTAGGATGTCCCTATCTTCGGCTTCTTCCTCAGTGGTGTTAGCTTTAATGAATTGTCCATGAAACTTTGTGATTGGTACAGAAGCTTGGGATGTAGAGGCTGTTGTGATCTTTTGATTTAATAGGGTCGGCTGACCATGTGACCTCGGAGAAGGAGGTAAGCTAGAAAGGCATAGCGAATATTCGCCTACTCCTTTGTCTTTTAAATGTAGCTTGGTGTCAAGATTCTTTGTCAATTCTTGCAATTGGCCTTGTAGATTGGAAGAAGAAGCAATAAGAGCCTCCCTATTGTGTGGCACAAAGGCATCTTGAGTTGCTTGGAGATTTGAACAAGTTTGGGTGCTATTGTAGTCGACTTGGTGTCTGTCCATCATCTGAAACTTGAGGCATTGATGATCTACGTTGATGGTGTGCACGCATATCATGAATCCATGGGCTGACCAAAGGTATGTTATAGGAAGATCCACGATCCTAGAACGACAAAGATTATTTTCACAATGGGTCCACTCGATGGGTAGCATTATTAGTCCTTTAGAAGTTCTTTCTTCATCATCATATGCCTTGATAGTTATTTTCCTTCGTGGATCAATGGAATTTTCTGATATCCCTAAGGCATGTATTAGCTTTAAGGTACAAATGTTTAAACCAAATCCTCCATCTATCAAGACACGTCTGATTCAGTGTTTATGGATCATGACTTCAAGATAAAGTGACGAATTATGCGGATGTGACATGGAGGCATCATCTTTTTGGAGAATGAAGAGACAAGTTGGGAGACAAATGTCCACCATGGCAGAATTTGTCTACATCGGTCGATTAATAAATGGTTGTGTTTACAAGTGCTTCTTCTAAAATATTCTTGTGTACGGGAGATATTTTAAGAAGTTCAAGGATGGAAATTTGAGCTGATGTTTTTCTCAGTTGATCAACTAGATTATAATGACTTGGAGGAGGAATGGCTGCCTTAGATGAACTTCCTTTTAAGACAACTTTGCTTGTCCTCATTAGTCACATTAACTGTTGATATTCTTGTTTTCCTTGATTTTATTAACATTAACCCGATCATTTTGCATAGATGCTTGGCGGATTATGTTATCTTCAAGCGATATATACTTTTCCTTTGGTATTAGATGTTTCCCAACGATGGATTTGGTAAAGGATCTTTGAATGCTTGATGATCGTCATTGGTATGATGTCCTTCAATTGTGATGGTGCCATTGTCAATTAAATCTTGTACTAGATTTCGCAAGGCTTGACAGTTATTTGTTCTATGACCTTTACATCAATGATAATTGCAATAATACGAGTCATTCCATGATGGTGGTTTAACTTGTGGCTCATAATCTCTTTGTGGTGGTAAGGTTATAACCTTATTATCGAGAAGCTCCTTGAGAGCAGATTCAAGAGATTGACCCAAAGCGGTAAAATTCTGTCGATTTGAAAAGAATGAAGGTCTAGATGGATTTGATGTTTGGGTATTGCCAAGATTGTTATTGAAATTACCACGATTATCCTTGGTGTTTTGATTCGTCATGCTTTCTTGATTGAAGTTTTGTCTTTGTTGATTGTTGTTTCCTTATTGGTTGGTATTTCCTTGTTGGTTGTTTCGTGGAGCACTTGATAGGTTGAAGATGGATGATCTTGTTCGTAGAATGTTTGCATCCACTATGCCATCATTGACGACATTTTTATTTCTATTCCAAAACCTTCTTTTATCATTGTTGTTATGGTTGGATGAACTTGGATTATCAAGTTTTATCACTCCTCTTTTGACCAAGGCACCTTCAATGGTAATTACGTTTTCAATCAATTTTTCAAAGTTAGGAGGACAATGAAGATTAAGCCTGTAGCTTAATTCTTGATCTAGGCTATTGATGAAGATATCCATCTTTTTCTTTTTAGGAATAGGACGGGAATATCGTGCAAATACCCTTCTCCACCTTTGCAAAAATGTAGTGAAAGATTCCCCTACTTTTTGTTTCACTTTACAAAGATCAAGCATGGTTATCTGGTGTTGGATGTTGTAGGAGTATT
Source organism: Sequoia sempervirens (assembly GCA_007258455.2). Lineage (NCBI taxonomy): Eukaryota > Viridiplantae > Streptophyta > Pinopsida > Cupressales > Cupressaceae > Sequoia > Sequoia sempervirens. Next base: position 3,519 of record VDFB02026023.1, read on the forward strand.
GTGATATAAAGTTATTTATTAACTCCTCAAAAATTTTGATGGGGGGAGTGATCTTTAAAAGCCACTCCACGGATTTTCCACCTAGACTTCATGGAAACAATCGCATTAAGTAAGTATCTTCATAAGCAAATTCTAGACTCATTTCAGAAATCTCTCACATGTTCAATGGGGTTAGTTTTCCCATTGTACCTATCAAATTTAGGGATTTCACAATGTTTTGGAAAAGGAGTCGTTTGAAGACTCCTATCAAATGGATAAGGACATATGTCATCCAAAACATACTTCTTTGTTGCACCCCCTTGCATTTCCTTTATTTTCCCTTGTAATTCTTTTATCTATTGAGTAAGGGCACTAAAATCATTAGGAGGAGTTTCAAGATTTGCTTTAATCCCTTCTATATCAAAATTGGAAGGTAACTTAGCTCCTTAGTTAGCTAATGAAAGAAAATATCTTTCTTTGTTTAGTTCTAAAATCCTTTCCATAAAAGTATGGAATTGGGGATCCTGCTCTGCTTCTTGAAGCTTTTCTTCTGTTATCTCTTTAGTATGAAATGGATTCTCTTCCTTCTCACTATTATCACCCATTTTTCTTGTGGTACTTTCTCTTTCATCTTTTTCTATGTGCTTTTGAGATCTCGTGACAACAGGCATAAGCTTTGCCCCAAATTCTACTAACTTTTGATCAAAAGAATGAAATAGTGCAATTTTTGATGGTTATGAAAGTCAGGATCGAATGAAGATTCTATGACTTAAAAGATTTCTAGTCTTTAGCTCATGTTTTGATTGAGAGTTGAAATCTTGTTTGGAAATTAAACAAAAGATCAAAGAAATAATGAATTTTACACTTTGAAGTTTGATGCGTAGCTTACATTAAAAAAATGGATTTGATAAATACCCAATGTGATTGAGTTCTCTATTGGCAAGGGAGTGTGATTTGGGCTGAGTAGAGATATTCAATTGCGGGTTAGGGAATATACTTGAGAATGAATCTGGCCTTAGTTTATTACCTTTGAGAAAGGACTCTTCTACTTTGAAGCTGTGTATAATGGTTCTACAACATAATCCTTCGATTGAAACCCTCTAACAGTCCTTGTCTCGATGGATAAAGGTTCTATGTTTAAGTAAAACCTTTCAAATTTGGTACAAGAATCGTCTTTTCTTCAATAGTTTCTTGTAGCTAAGTGGTTTCTTTGGCTTTTTGATTCATTTGAAAATGGATTTCTTAACAAAGGTTGTGGATTTCCAATATCTTAACATGAGAGTAACCAATGTAATCATGAGTTTTGGATGATCTTTTCTGAATTAATGTTTCGAAGACACATCAAGCAAGTTGTAGAATAGTTGTTTTTAAGTCCTATACTAAACATTAAGTGTATGATCAAAATGTTTTCAAAAATTGTTTTCACAGGTTTTACACATGACAGATAATTCAAGCAGACTCATTCTTAGAACTCAGGTAGGTCACCATAATAATCAACAACCCACATCTTAGAACTGCGTCAACTCACATAGCCATGTCACCCCCGAAGGGGCGCTCATATTTTTGTCTTTTCTAGGTGCGTACTCAGAGTGATGGAAGTGGATACCGGATCCCCTGAGCAAACGGTCCTTGGCAGTTATATGGTGAATATCTTGGGGGTAGATTCTTCCCTCCCCTGCACTGTGATTATTATGATGTTCAGAAACTGACTTCTGTTGGATACTACACTAAGTTCGTAATAAAGAGTTTGGATTCGGTCTGGCAATAATAAGCTCCCTCGGAGACCTCTCCCAATAGCTAGAACAAAGGCTTTGGAGATGGTTATCTTGCACACTACCGTTGAATGGGATTTTCATCAACCATCCACATTTGATTAAAGTGGGTTGGAAAACTTGGCTTTAGTTGTTCCCACTTAGGTCGTTCCCGTAGGGTGAGTACTTTTTCCCACTACGACAGGCCTTCTAAAAGGTTTTAACAAAGATTAAAATTGCATGAAATAAAATAGATGAGTTTGGCATTTTGATCACCCAGTTAAGGGGAGAGCATAGGCCTATCACCGTTTAATCATAGCAAGCAAAAGTTCAATTTTAAGCCCAAATAAACAGTTTTCTGTGCTAGGTGAAGATATTGCTTCACAAAGACATGATGTTCTTTTTAGTCCAAAATAGAAAACGAGGTGACTATCCTAGGATTGCTTTTTTTTAATTAAGTGACTATCCTAGGATTGATTCATTTCAATTAAGTGACTATCCTAGGATTGATTCATTTTTTTAAAGCTCTTACTGGTCGCGGTCGCGTCGGATCTAGTCAAATCCTACTTAAGTTACATATTTCAGTTGCAGACTTACAAATTCTATGCTAAAATAGAAAAATGGGCTAAAAAAGACATCAAGAGTGCTAAAACATAAATGCTCTATGAAAACAGTAAAGGCTACAAAGGAATTATTAAAGGGTGCTATGGAGATCATTACTTGAGGGCACTAAAGAACCTACAATGGCTAAAGCGAGTTAAAGGCTAAACTAGGAGGTGTGCTATCATGCCAAGGCATGTTTGATAGCTAATACACTCTTACCGATTAAAGCTGTCAAAAACTATGCAAGATGTTAAGGAGGTAGGTAGCCCCATGGTGGGTGCCAAAAATGTGTGTGGGAAATGTTAGTATAAAAAAAAGATAACAAAAACACACCAATGCAACATTAAACTAAAGAAATCAAAATAGAATGAAATCAAAGAAATCAAACAGAGCTTCTTGATTGTTCCATTGTCTCATCTCTAGTGAGTTTGCTTGGAGAACAGCTCTCAGTTGTATAAAGCAAAGCTTCTTAGAATGTGACACACCCAGAGATAAGGTATGCAAGGGAGTGCTTCTCTATCCCTGTAATGTTGGGTGAAATGTTGATATCTGAGATATGCAGTGTGGATTATGGATGCTAATAGAACTATGATATGAGTTGATAGGCCATGATATGGAATCATTATGCTAGAGGCTATGCTATTGCACATTATTATAGTTTTCCTGTATGCAAGCTTCTCTCCCTTTTTTTTTCAGAGACCCGATAGTCCTTTTTATAGATTTTTACAGGCAAGAGCCTGGCTGGCAAAGATCAATGGCTGTGAGATTGTCTGGTAATTTTGAATGGTGAGAGATTGAGAGGTTGAGAGGAAGATGGAAGATGTTGGGAGGTTGGAGAGAAGAATGGAGGTTTGTCTTCAACCCACAGGAACAACTTTGCTCAGAAATAGAGAAATTTATTGATTTTCTGTTTTGAAGTTATTTCACGGTTGTTGCAGATAATCCAAATTAAATAAATAAATTTATTTAATTTTATGTGTGTTTGAGGATTTAAAACATTTTTGAAATATTTGATTTTAGAACTATAGAAGACTCAATTAAATGTTTGGAATATTTAATTGCGAATAGACTTTAGAAGAATTAATTAAATATTTGGAATATTTAATTGTGAATGGAATTTAGAGGATTTTTAGAAGAGAAGAATATTTAATCTTTATTTGAATAAAATATTCAAGCCAAGATTATATGATAATTAATATAAATAAATCATAATGTTTATTTAATTAATTAAGAAATGGATAAGAAAAGTGATTAAATAAACTTATTTATTTAATCGAAATGAAAGAATGAACAATATAAATAAATTATTTAGATTTATTTATACGTAGATTGAATTCAGAGATTTAATTAAATATTAAAAATATTTAATTAATTACTAGACTATTGTGATGTGACCATTTTTAGGTGTATACAACACCAGTAATCTATTTGTTGATTTATTTTTAAAACATGATCAACAGTTGAGGTTAAAGAAGATCAAAGTAGATTGTTGTCAGCTCGTGCGCTCGAGCTTTCTTTGAGTATTAATGGTTGGCACACTTGCATGACTTGATATAATGAGAATCGATGGCCTTATTTTTCATTCAGAAATTGCATTCAGACATTGACAATCGAGTTTGAGTCCTAGAGAAAAGTTGGTTTAGGTTTTCTAGTTCTTATTACTGATAAGATGAGTAAGTTTGGAGAGTCTTCTAGGCCGGTTTGAAGGTCTAGGAGATTGAGTTTACTTGAGTTTGAGGAGAATAATCTTGAGGATGAAATTGAGACATAGGGAGCTCTTGATACACCAAAGAGTAGAAGGGGATGCAGGAAATTCAAGAAGTATGGTGTCAGGAGTAATTACCGCCAAAGGAGCCGAAATGTTTCAGAAGAGCTAGTCAAATTTAAAGAGAAAAGCTAGTGCAATACGAAAAGAAGGCAAAGAAAAAGTGCAAGTATCGTAAGAATTATCTGAGAGGACATAATTCTCCCAGTGAGGTTTCTAATAGCCCTTTAGATAGTGAGGGTGACACTGATCTAGAGTGTGACCATTATCCACTTTCCCTGTACCTTCTGAAGATTCTGATGAGGAGGTGGTGACGGGTTCCTCCCATTCCACCATGAACAGGACGTGGGAGAGTATCCTCTGAGGCTGATGACTCAGAGTGATGACTTTGCCCCATTTTTGTTTTTGACGACACCATAGCCCTTTTTTCAGGATTGTCTTATTCAACATTCATGTGATTTCTTGTTTCTAGTGCTGATGTGGAATTTTTTTAGGCTGGTGTGTTGGAGAAGTGGTAGACTTTCTAACCTTGGCAGCATGTAGACATTTTCTGGGTGACATACAAGTTTTTGCTAGAGCAACGAGTGGAGAATCTTCTTTGGTCAGCAAGGACAAGGATTCAATGTTGCTGCAGTAACAAAATTTTCCTTTTGAGGAGCTAGCATGTCTTCATGCAAAGGATGTGGAATTTGGTCTTTTACTCTTCCATTTTCCACAATGAGTGCATGTAACTAACTGAGGACGTCTCAAATTCTAGTGCAAATGATAATGAAATGAAATGAAATGTAAATGTAATTGAGCTTGATGCTTGTTTATCCCTTGTTCTATAAAAGGGATTTCAGGGCTCATTACAGAGGGTCAGATTTTTAAGTCTCAATAGGGTTTTAGGTGAAAGCTATTTTTAGGAAAGGAACTTTGTAAAGAATATGGATGCAAAGAACAATAGATTGTTTTGGGTATGAGTCCTGTATGTAATAGTCTTAAAATAGTTTTATAGAAGCTATTGATATTGAAACAAATATTAGCCTGGAAACAAACACTCTCCTATGCATCTTTCTCACAAGTTATGAGTGAAAATACTAATGGTGTTATCATTTATCTTCAATTTTCCATTGAATGTATGAATCTGTTTTAGCTTTAACTCAAAGAGTTGATTAAAATTCTTAAAGAGGGTTATAGATTTTGTAAGGAATTGCATAGGATTTGTAAGGAGTGAGTGTTTTTAGGAATACTAGTTAGTTTGTTAGAAAATCTTGCTTGAAAATGAGTAATTAGCATACCTGGCTATGAACTTAAAATGAGAACAACATTCATTTAAAATATTTTCAAGTATAGTATTCCCATTTTCAATATCCCCAATTCTTAGCAAATGGATATTCATTCATTTAAAGGTTTGCCAAATCTTTAGTGAAGTGTGTTTATTTGCAATAAATAGGAATCAATCTGTGTATAAATATGTTACCAATTAGGTATACCTCATATGAACACAATAGGGAACACCCTCCTAGGTCCCATAGAGCCTAAAGTGAAGGAGTGAGGACCTCAAAAGCCTTCAATCATTGTGTTGGCCACTAGCCTTGTAGTTTGTTCACTATAGGAGTTGGCTACTCCTTAGAGAATTGCTTGGTTCTGTTGGAAAAATCAGCAAAAAAATGTAAACTGTGTGATCCAAGTGACAATGAGTGAAACCAGATGCAAGAAAGAAACCATCATTCTCATACCAAGCCCTAGGGGCTTGCTTGAGACCATATAAAGAATGACATAACTTGCATACAAGTGATGAGTCCTGAACAAAACCTGGAGGTTGCTCCATATAGATCTCCTCATGAATATCACTATGTAGAAATACACTCTTCACGTCCATCTGATAAACTAGCCATCTCTGTGATGCAATAATAGAAAGAACAAGGCTAACTGAATCCATCTTGGCTACAGGGGAAAATGTTTGAGTAGTTAATACCCTCAACTTGTGAAAAACCCTTAGCCACCAGATGTGCCTTGTATCTTTTAATAGAACCATCAATAGCATATTTGGTGTTGTAAACCCACTTGCACCAAACCATCTTTCTTCCCTTAGGAAGAGTAACTAAATCCCATGTATTATTCTTCATTAATGAAGAATACTCCTCTGTCATAGCACTGCCCCAATTGTCACACATTGTCTTGTTGTTACTGATTTACTTTTACCTTCATGGGTAAATAGAATGGTAAATGCAACCATGATTTTGATATGTTTGTTAATAGAATGGAATACTGAAATAGGTAGTATGTGAGTGTTGATAAATGATCAATATGGCTTTGAAAGAGTAAATATGTTTATAATGATTGCTATATGAATATGCTGAAGTTATGATGCATATGGATTTATTATGAACCTCTAACTACCATTGCAAATGTGCTAAGCTAGCTGTAGGGACAGGTTCAATCCTCCAGGTGGAGGGGAAGTATCAGTCAGGAGAAGTGATTGGTCGGATAACCCTTAATGATACAAATTTGAGCTCACACACACATTCATAGTAGAATGGTTGAGTCAAGTTATTATGTTGGGAAATGGTAAGTCATCCTTAGTATGAAGTATTTTATATAGTAAGGGTCATCATTACTGTTGAATGCATGCTTGGATGATGCTTATATGTTTGGAACTTATGAGTCCTTCCTTATATTACTATGCTTGATTGATGAGTGGAATATATGTTGAATGTATACATATATGTATGCGAATGCATGTTGATGATATATCATACACATGGAGTAACACGTGGATGAGAGTACTTAGGTATATACGTACCTATGCACACTTATGAACGGGTTGCTTATGAGTATAGCGTTATCAAAAGGACAAAGAGACATGAACGTATATATGTATATATGCATCATGTGAATATACTTCCATCAATAAAATAAGCGAGTATATGTGAATGATTGTTTAATCAAATGTGTGTATTGGAAGTATATGCATATATGCATATGTATATTCAAATTTCAATATATGTGTATATGTCGACATGATGAGTGACTATACAGGTATATTGATATATGTATAATGCATATGTGTATATAAGTTATTTAATATAGTATTGTTGTGAATATGTGAATATATCACTTAGTCGTAATCGTTCGATTATCGAATGGACTATTGCTTTATTGCTTTGAACGATATGTATATATATGTATGGATATATATATATATATAATATTATTATTGCTATGTGAATGTTTAATCGTTTGTATTCATTGGTATATCAAATGTATACATACTTGATTGACATGGGATATGTATATATATATATATTAGTATATATATACATATACATATACATATATATATTAGTATATATATACATATACATACATATATATATATATATATTAGTATATATATACATATACATATATATATATATATGTGATATATCATTAATGCTATTTATTGGCATATATATATATATATATGTGATGCTTTGAGGGCAATTTATATATATGAACA
>VDFB02026024.1:0-22129 GCA_007258455.2 Sequoia sempervirens
AAAATCCCACCCTCCAAAAGCATAGTACTATCTTTATTATTTCAAATAATGGTTACAAGATATCACCAAGTACAAGCTTCTTCAACAAGTGCTTCAACACAAACACCTTTTCTAGAGTGATATTGGTAGCACTTCGTTACCTGCAAACAAACTATGCATTCTACAACTCAAGGCACTCAATAAATAGAGTGATACAAGCTTCAAGAAGCATCTAGAAGGTGAGGGGTGTCCAAATCCACATGGCACAATTTCCAACACCTTAGACATGCATTTGGACACATGTGACATATTCCCTTACATCCTCGACAAGTGTCAAACATACAAATAGTCTTCTTCCAATCTTGGGAGCCAAAAATATGCTAAAAATAGGCTATGACAGATGCCTTACACATCTTATAGCTATCATAGGATCTATCATAGCTAATAGCACTTACAACTATAAGAGAATATTTCATAATTGACTAAAAATAGTTGATTCTCCTACATCCTGTCATAATCCAACTTGGGCACCAACTTTCATCCATGCATTCAAAGATGCCTTATGACACATCATAGAATCTTTCATATGTCATAGATTCCATAGTGGGATGCCTATGTCCACTTGGGATGATTATGTGTCATCCAATCACTTCCAACGGGGATGCCACCTAGTCGGTGGGTCCCAAGTTGTGACATGACACCATAGGAATTTAAATAATACAAATAAATACATAAATTACAACAATTAAATCAATGTTAGGACTCTAAGGTTGAGACACATTAATCCCAACAAAACTTTGCAGGTATATGCTGCTATATTGGGGACCAATGAGAAACTCAACATACCATTGGAACATCAACACATCACTTTGAATCCATTAAAAAATCGTTGAGGGTATAATCAATTTGTAAGATTATATTATTTTATTTACCTTCCATTTATTCTCTAATTGAAAAGGTAGAAGTAGGCAATTAGTTTGCACTTACATTCTCATTTTAGATTTTCTCTTTTAAGCTAGAAGAGTATGTGATTTTCTCCTTACAAAACTTAATAGGGAATTATTTTAAACAAATCATGCTCATTTTACACAATAAAAGATGGGCATTTGTTCCCTCACTTGTTGAGTTATGGGTCCCTTATATGGTAGATTTGGACCAACTCTCCTTGATACCATGCTTGTTCCAACTATCATCTCTATTAGTAGGTATTATATAATGGTTTAGATGTTAGTTTTGTATTAGTTCTCCTTATAACATTCTGTTGAACAATATATATAACTAAATTTGGAAGATTTAAATTTCCAATGAAACTCATGTAAATATTTTATCATGTAGTTTACATGTTAATTTTATGATCCTAAATTTTGCATTGAATCTATTTGGGCATTTTATCCAATAATTTATATGCATGCTAATTCATGTTTTTTGAATCAAATCATGTCCAAGGAATTTAAAAATCAATTCATATACCTTTGAATTGCTTCATTTTTATAAATGAATTACATTCATATAATTTGTCATTTGCATGCTAGCCTTTTGTCAAATAACTAGTTTAACACTACATTATTTTCCATTGTTATATATTCCATTGTAAATTCCATCAAAAAAATTATCACATGTTTATGTTTTTGTCTTTAGTTGGACAATTGCTAGCTAGAATATAGAATTAAATTGATGTTAATTTTAAAACTTAATTAATGTTCATACAAAATATAAATTAATAATTGATACAAGATTGAATTATGTGTAGGTTTTAATCTCTCACTTTCCATCTCACTCAAATGTGTGGACCATAATTACCTTAACTGGTTAGGATTTTAGATTCCTCATAATTCTAGATGTATCTCTTAAACGTGAAAGCTAATGATATTTTACTCATATTAAATTTATTTATATTTTAGTGTTTTCTTTTCTCTAATTTTTTAATTTTATAACGTAAAGAACTTTAGAATTGTATTATTTGAACTCTTAATGAAATAAATATTGCATATTATGAATCTCACGGCCTTCAAAACATAAATGTCTATCTTATGTTTAGTCTAAATTAGAAAAGAATAAGATCTTAATTCTAATCTCAAATATTGATGCAAATATTGATGTGAAAGTAAACATGTTCTATATAACTTTGAGATGGTAATTTTTTTTCTCTAAAATAACTCACCCATTTGTTGCATGCTCCATGATTCCTTAAAATGAATATCTCCTCTCTTTAATCACCCTCACATTTTTTTGCACATGTGAATGTACCCTTATAATGTTTTCATTTGGAATGGCAACAATATTTTATGGATGCATTACTTCACCTCATGCCATAAATCTGTAATGTAATTTTTTTTAATCCCATTTTTCCCATGCTTATTATTTTTGTCATCATTACAAGGATGAACAAGGGAGGAGAAATAATAAGCTAAGCATCAAAGAGGATTGTATACTTCTAACTTAAGGTGAAACAATAATTGAAAAATATATAATAATTGTATAAACAAAAGCATGAATAGCAAAATAAGGAGCACAAATGTATGGTAGGGTACAAAAAGATTGGCTTTCTTGGGTCAAGAAAAGACTAGAAGGATAAAAAAGAAAAAGAAAAACCACCAAGGTATGAACCCTTCACAATTTTAGAGGCCATACATGAAAATACTATAAAAAATGACCCCCCTCCTTTTATAAAGATCCATTCAGTTAGAAATTATAAGTACTTGTAGCTATATGAGCCCTCCACAGTGGTTGAGAAAGAAGAACAGATACCACCTTCCTTAGATGATTTGGGTATGGAAGGATAACTTGTCCCTTACTCTAGGAGACTAATATGCTTTGAATACAGAAATTGTTGTCTGGCCATACTATGCCACGATCAAACTTTTTTAATACATTAAAAGATGGCTTCGCAAGATGGTCCATATAAACACAGTAATATAGAACATGGAAACGTCAAAGTCTGAGAAAGAAAACAGAACAATACAAAAAGATCTAGAAATTTTATAAACATAAGAAAGTGGGTACAATCCGTGACAAGATTCCTTGCGTATGTTAAAAAATGGAGATCCCACGTTACGAAGAATCTATGCTTACAATGACTGCCATTTGTCGTTAAGACAATGCTTATGTTGCTTCAAGTCCTTTTCTGCAACAGAGTTATTTCAACTTTTCTTAAAAAATCTGCTTAACTCGTCATCTTGCTTAGTGTGCACTCTTAAGAAATGGGATGTCTGTCTGATAAGAAATGGCAGCAGGACAGTAATTTATTCTGTCAACTACAGTAGACGACAACCCACATAATCCAAACAGAACATTTGCATGTTCCGCAACCTAATTTCGTGGAGAGAAATGTATCCGTAGTCTGCCACGTTTGCCAACACCATTTGTGATAACTGACAGAACAAAATTAAAAAAGAGAGTGAAATCTGTCTGTTTCTTGGGTCTTTGAGTATTTCGCAGCATTATAAATCACAGTATTGTAAGGCATTTTTTGTAATACAGAGAAAGAAATATGGAGAAAAAGAATTCGTGCACAAGGCATGGTCGTGTAAACATGGTGGGTGTCTGTTCTGTTTGCTTGACAGAGCGTCTCAACCAGTTGTTGCTTATCTACAGCTGTGACCAACACTCTGCTCCTTGCCCTCCCTCACATAATGTCAGGATTCGAACCCACGACGTTGCAGGGAGTAAAAGGAGTGGTGAGGGATTAGAGAACAGTGGAGTTTCTTTTCGATCGTCTGTCATTTATTTTGGGCACAGAAAACATGGAAGCAGAGAATCTGGGAAGGGTGTTAATGGTTTTTTGTATCATGGGTAGTGGCTGTAACTGTAATTGAATTGCTCACACTTATCACAGAGCTTGCTTAGCAGGCTAGATGTGTGTTTTATATTTATAAATGCTATGGGCCCAACTTGCATATAGATCATTGGTATGTGAAATAAGGCACCCATAATTAAGAAATTTGATTTTAATGGTGTTGGCTTTGATGGGTTTTCTCTTCGTTTTGTATTTGAATGTGTAAATTTGATAAGCATGGCCAAGAAAATGTGTTTTGAGTATTATTTTTGATGATGGCTTTTACAAGAAAAATTCATGTTGGATGTACTAGTAATAGTATTTGAAAGTGTTATTGTATGTTATAAACGTTGACATACTATTCATTTCTTTCTAAATTTGTCCTTTGAGTATTTATTATGTGTTTGGAATCAATCACTACTGTGAGTCACAAAGATGAACTACATTGAAACACTAATGTTATTGTGGGTTTAATATGAAACTATCATTTAATAGAAATGTCCCTTTATATTACTATGTTGTTGAATCCTACCATTTGTTACCCTTGCAAAGCTTTTATCTAAGTAGGAAGCCAACAATTGCAAAAAAAAAAATTACTACTTAGACATACTTTTAACCCTAGTTACTTTTTGTGTTTGATGCTCGAGTGGAGGCTCATTAACTACCTTTCGATTCATCTTTGGTATGTTGGTCTAAACTCTGGTTAGCTTGCACAATATTGTCTTGGGTTCAAAATTGCAGCCTAGTATGTCATCCATCAAAGCATAGATGATAGAGGAATTTAGTCAAATGTAGTATTTGAAAATTATTTTGGTAGAATATTTATTGAAAAATTTAAATTGACAATAAAGTAAAAGGGATAGTGGAATTTGTTAAATATTGTATTTGTAGCTATTTTAGTAGATGTATACATTTATATAAAATTACAATCAAGTATACATTTATATGAAATTATATTCAAGTGATATGTTTCATTTTTAGTTAATCTAAGTCTATGCATATTAGATCTATTCTTGTATCTCCCTTGGTCCCATTTATCATGTGTTTCCCCTTTTTGAGTATGTCTTTGTATGTTTTTTCTTTCACCTTTGTTTTTCCCTTGTTTTTATTTATTGGAGATTCAAACCTCTCTACCATGTCATGCTTCCCATCCTTCCCCTACTCCCCCCATTGTATTTTTTTGACTTTCATACCTATCTTTATCAACCTGCCTATTGTTTGACCCTCGATACCCTAACTTGTGGTATGATTTTTGTGGTATCTCCAACCCTTGATCCCAATATTCCCACCTTTATTTTTATTCTCTTCCAAAATTCCCATCATGCGTTGTAATTTCATCAATGGGTTGTTTTTGGTTGCATTAATTTCAAAAGTGAAATATTTTCTACCCATAATCTCTATTCAAATTTGAAGTTAAAAGTTTACTTTGTGATCGACTTGTTATTGTTTTGACATATATAAATGAGTGAATGCATCCTTTTTAGATAATCATATACACTTTACACAAATATTTTTCTAGAAATCATTTTGAGCACCTATGTTTAAATGAGGAGATCATAAGATGAAAACCCTATTCATTTTGAAGGGAAATCTCATAATTTTTTTTTATTTAAGCTTCACTGGACATGGGTTCCAGCTACACTGTGTTGGTCTAATTTACTATTATTGTCAGTGTGAGTATGATAACTTATTTTAGTTATAATTATTGATATTGGAAAGCCATTTGAATGTAATATATTCACTACTGTAATAAGAAATAGATTAGGAAATCATATCTATTATTCATTGTACATAATAATAAGAATATTGGGAATTATCTGTCATTTATTATTTGAAAATGTGATATCACTAATGTGTAAATAATGAATAAAATAAAGTTATCAAAGATTTAAATTAATACTAGGATTTGACAGTGTTGTTATCCAAGTAATAAGTGTTAGAAAGGTTTTAAGGATCAGATTTTCCTAAGTATTTTGGCTTGAGACATTACATTGGTATCAAAGTTGGTGATCTTGTCATCTTGTGTTTCAGATCTAAGTTTTTCATGTTAATAATTCATGTAGTATATAATTACAAAGCAACTAGATATCAACTAAGGTAGATAAAAAATAAATTCTATTTGCAAAGATTCCAAAGATGATATCTCATATAGATTTTATTGCAAAGAATAATTTAGTATGTTTGAAAGAGAAAAGAGAATAAACATAGAGGATAATCCTAATGTCCAAGTTGAAAGGAAGTTTGATTTTATGTTGGATATATGATAGAATGATTTCTCCACAAGATAGATCAACATGTGAATAGGCCTAGACAACAAGCTGGTGAAGGGAGCACTTCTGGGGAAAATAATCCTAATGATATTCAAAGAAACAACTAAAATGTTATCCTTGATTTATTTTCAAGACATATTTGACCAACCTTTCTTAATAAGGAGGTAGAGGTGCCGAAGATTTACGCTCAAAAATCACTAATTTATTATATTAGAGCTTGTGATGTAAGCCACATAGTTATTTGAGAGGAAGTTTGAAGTGATATATCACTCACCAATTTCATGAGCATGAAAAAGGAATGAATTGTCCTTATACCTAATTCGAGACTATTAGTTTTTTAGAAGGATGTGCAACAAGCTCTAAGGAAGTTGACTCTATCTCCCTATGATGGATCTAATAGGTACATGAATTGTGCATGTGTATAGAATCTTGATATATACCTATCCAAAAATGTGATCGAGGATAAGGTACTAAAGTTCTCTACCTTACATTTGGAGTGTACTACACATGAGTGGTGGTACATTGGATTGATCACCCAGGTCATGGATCCATCACCTCATATGGTGAATTCTACAAACTACTAATTGAGATGTTTGATTGGAAGGATTCTAAAGTTTTCTTCAAAGACTTGACTTAGTTCAAGAAACATGGTTTAAACTAGATAATTATGTTACAAAGTTTTAGAAGCAATCTATACTGGTGCTAGACATTATCAATAGAATATTAAAATGATCTTCATTAAAGGGTTTATTGTATCTCTTAAGGGATTGGTCAAATATTTTGAGCCACCTATCCTATGTAAGAGGTGATTTGGGTTTTATATAAAACCAAGAGTCTTCTATCAAGGCTGAACATTGAGGTGAGGAATGAGAACAAATAAAATATTCTTCAATTGTAAAGAGCCTTGGTCACCAACACATATATGTATTAGGAGAGGACATGTACATTATATTGAGGTAAATTCTAAAGATGAATCAATATTTGATGAACTCAAACCATAAAGTGAAGAAGACAAACCCGAAGAGGAAGGTGTTATTTTATGAGGCACTCTTACTACACTTTTTAGTACTCCAAGGTATAATTACTTTCACATACATTGTGTTCTATGAGGTCAAAGAGTGATTGTACTCATTAACATCGGTGATACTCATAATTTTATAGATGAAGGACTAGTGGAAAAGCTAGGTCTTAGAATGGAGGATTTCAAAGGGTTCAATATAATGGTGGCCAATGGATTCATTATCCAATGCACTAAAAATATTAATCTAAGATAATATAATATGAAGGATGATTTATATGTTGTTAGTATAGGAGATATGGATATGGTATTAGGTATCTCTTGGTTGCACTCTTCAAGTGAGATCATACAATGCTTCCAAAATATGGAACTAAAGTTTTAGTTGAAAGGGAAAGAAGTGATTTTTGAGGGAATGAAAAATAGAGCACCAAGGATTGGATCTACTAAAATAATGGCCATTGATTTTCATCAAGAGAGAGTAGTGTGGGTAGCTTAGTGTTTGGTGATTGTAAAAAACCCATTGATGGTAAGAAAGCATATTGTATATTGATGTACATAATATCTTGGACAAGCATAGCAAGGTATTCAATAACATTCATCATGGTGTTTCATTAGATAAAGGTTTTGAGCACGTCATTGAGATGGAATAGGGTTCTAATCTCATCATTGATACTCCTTACCACCATTCTAGGAGGCATGATAAGGAAATAAAAGGAAATAAAGGAACTATTGGACCTGGGGCACATCAGACCCAAATTAAGTCCCTTTGATTCATCTTTAGTTTTGGTGAAGAATAAATATGGCACAATGTGAATGTGCATCAACTACCTAGCATTGAACAAGAAGAAAATAAAAAATAATATCCAATCCCTAGGATTGATGAATTGATAGATTAGATTCATAGAGTAATCTACTTTTTAAAAATAGATCTCACATTAGGCTACCACCATATTTTATTTTGAGAGGAGGTAATTCATAAGATGATTACAAGAATTATGAATTTTTTATGATGTCATTTGGTTTGAGAAACACCCCAACAACCTTCTAGTCAGGAATAAATAAAATTTTCTACAAATAGGTAGGGAATTTTGTAGTTATCTTCTTTGATAATACTTTGATCTATATAAATGCATGGGAGGAACACATTCAACATATTGATGAGGTGATATTAATTATAGGAGCATATAATCTATTTTTAAAGGAATCAAAGTGGGATTTAACCATGCAATATATCTTGTATTTGGGGTACATCATTAGCATAAATAAAATGTAGGTGGATATGGATAAGATCAAGGTGATTTAGGATTGATCTCCCCCAAACACCTTGACATAGCTAGGAGGATTCTTTAATCTTTATAGCTATTATAAACAATTTATGAAGTAGTTATCTCAATTGGTCATGCCCTTAACTATTCCAACAAGGAAGGAAGATTTTGTATGGAATGAGGTTACATAGTGAACATTTAAAAAATTGAAATAATTTATGACCTCATACATTCTATTAGCTATTCCAAATTTCTCCCTTCCTTTCACATTTAGAACATGCGATGAACTGAGAGAAGGAATTGGATTCATTCTTATGCAAAGCAAGTATCCAATTTCTTTCTAGAGTTGAAATCTTATGGAGGTGGAAAGGAGATTCTCTATGTATGATAATGAGATGTTGGCTATCATGCATGCATTAATTAAATTTAGGTAATGCCTAGTGGGTGGCTAATTTATGGTAAAGATAGATCAAAATAGCTTGAGGTATTTTCTCAATTAGAATGATTTGAATGAGTAGCAACAAAGTGAGTAGGAAAAATCCAAGTATATTAATTTGATATTGAATATACTAAAGGAAAACAAAATATTATTGTTGATGACTTATTTAGAAGGATGGAACTATGCTCAATGTCCCACAACTCTATTAATTTGAAGAAAATTTTCATAAAGAGTATGATAAGAATGTGTTTGCAATTGATGTGTTGGAAGGGAAGCTATTGGATGATAGGTATATAGTTTTAAATGAATGCATTCTCTACAAGGGAAGATCTACTTGGTGTTAGAATCGTAGATGAAAGGAAATATTTTAAGGGTAGTTCATGATACTCACTTGTTGGGCTCCCCAGGTATTTCAAGACATACAATTAAATTAGGAAGAGATTCACTTGGAAAGGAATTGAAAGGATGATTTCCTTAGTCATATCAAGGAAATTTTTATTTTTCAAAGGAATAAAATTCTTACTATGTTTGTTTTAATTCCTACCTATCTTGAAGTAGAATTTGGATAGTGTTTCATTGTAATTCATCAATAGACTTCCTAAAGTTCAAGATAAGGACTACATATATATTTTTATAGATAGACTCATGAATTATGCACACTTATTTTTTACTTCTTTAGAATTTAAGGTCCCACAAGTCATTGACCTATTATTTAGGGAAATGTTAAAGCTCCATGGTCTACTTGAAAGGTTGAAAATTGTCACTCTATGTTTGGGAGATAGAACAACTAATTTCCTATATGTTTCATTCAAGGAAACCCTAGAGATCTCAATCCAAGAATGAAATGAGAGAAAGAGATATACAATAAGGTGTCCTAGAGTGTGATTAAAGGTATAAAGGGGGTTCAACACTAATCTAGAGCTTGGAAAGACTAGTAACATGCAAAACCTAATGATATGCAAAACTTAAATAAATGACCTAGAAATGAGTTCAAATCAAAATAGTAAACTAAGAAAGTACTATTTAGAGGTGCACCTAGAAATTTGAACAAGCTTGGGATGAGGTCTGAAATCTTAAAAATGCTAATTTTAAGGAACACTAGGACTCATATGCCAATAAGGGTGATTTAGTCCTAGTTTAGGTTTTTGGGCCGAAACATGAATTTGGAACTGTTGAATCAGGATCTACAGAAAAAGTCTTAAAATAGGTATGTGGGACTCATATTCCACAAGTGGAAATTTCGTCCCAATATTAGGTTTGCTTTGAAACTCTGATATCCTCTAATAATATCTTGTAGCTTCATTCCTGTCAAATATTTGATTCTGAAACACTGATTTCGACTATGTAGATGACTTTTTGTGATCTTGCAAGGTAGATGACAACTTTGACAACTTTTCTCCAATCTTTCTCTTCAATGGATCTTCAACCTAAACCACCTAGATCTACAATCACACACAAAAGAGAGGGAAAAAAATGTTGTTTTGTTAGTGGATAGGGGTTTGCCTTGGTCAAACCCCATTTTGGTAATCAAACCTTGAAATGAAATGAAATAGAAAGGAAGAATGATGAATGAGAAAATATGCTATGTTGAAACTCACCAAACCATTGAATGATATGTTGCAAACATGTATGAAATGGCTAGCATGAATGTGGATCTTGACTGTTGCTTGAATGTTGTGAATCTTGATTTGAATGCTTGCTTGAATCATAAAAACCTACATAAAAAATGTTAGCTCAAAAATAAAAATGGTGCATGATGACTTTGACACGATGCTTGAATCTTGAATATAGCTCCAAAATGCTTGATAATCAGCTCTTGAATGCTCTTGAATGCTAGAATGCTTGAAGGCTCAAGTCACACTTGCTCTACTGGGATTAAGGTGTGTCAACCTTAGAGTCCTAATATTTATTTAATTTGATGTATTAATGTATTTATTTGTATAATTTAAATTCCTACATGGTGTCATGTCACTAATTGGGACCCACCGGCTGGGTGGCATCCCAATTAGAGGTGATTGGATGACACATTATCATCCCAAGTGGACATAGGTGACCCACTTTGGAATCTATGGCATATGATAGCTTCTATGATGAATCATAAGGAATATTTGAATGCATGGAGAAAGGAGGTGCCCAAGATGGGTTATGATAGGATGTAAGAGAATCAACTATTTTTAGTCAGTTATGATAGATTCTCTTATGGATCCTATGATAGATTCTAAGCCAGATTTATGACATATTCTATGATAGTTGTAAGGCATTTGTCATAAGCTATTTTTAGAATATTCTAGGCTCCCAAGCTTGGAAGAATAATATTTGTATGTTTGACAAGTGTAAAGGGTGCAAGGGAATATTGAACATGTTTCCAAATGCATGTCTAAGGCATTGAATTTTGTACCATGTGGATTTGGATTCCCCGCACCTTCTAGAAGCTTCTTGAAGCTTGTATCACTCTATTTATTGAGCACATTGTGTTGTAGAATGCATAGTTTGTTTGCAGGTAATGAAGTGCTACTAGTATCACTCTAGAACAGGTGTTCGCGTTGAAGCACTTGTTGAAGAAGCTTTGTACTTGGTGATATCTTGTATTCATAATTTGAAGAAATAGAGAAAGTACTATGCTTTTGGAGGGTGAGGTTTTTTTCCCTAATGTTTTTCAATAATCTCCCTTAGATGATGATCCCATAATACTGGTTTACAACTTTTGGCCAAATTGGACACTGAGATAATTTTTTCTAACTAAATCTTCACTATCGGGCACCTATAGCAGCTAAACCGTGAGGAATTTGAAGATGATGAAAACTAGTGATTTGTGAAATTTTTTCTATAGATTCTAAATATATTTTTTTCAAAAATTTTGCAATCAGATTGCACTTCTTTTTCCATCTCCTTTGAAAACTAGTTTTTTTCAGTAAACAACATTTTTAAGGAGTGACGCTCACCGTATAGCACGTAAATTTTTTTCCATGAAGGATATAATTCTAATCCTTTTGAATTTATATTTTTAACTATGATATCTAGTGGTTTCAATTTATTTCATAGTGTTTTATTGAACATTTTTTCCTTAATCAAGTTTTGAAGTCAAACCAATTACAATTCAGACATAGGTGGACTGTATACCGCGTAAATTTTTTTCTGTGTATCAAAATTCAATTTTTGTTTTTTTGTTGGATCAAGGACTTCAATATCTAGTGCAATCATATTTTTTAATTATTTTTTGATAATATTCTATTTTTCCACATGTGCAAAACAAAGAGCTTGATTTTCAGTGAAAAACCTACATTCACAAGAAATAAAAAATAAATATAATAATCAAATTAAAATTATACATTTTTAGAAGCTTATAATAGGGACTACATACTTACAAAAAATAAATTTTAAATGAATTCATTTGATCCCCCAAAAGGTAAATCAAAAGTGGTTTTTATCAACATTTTGATAGGTGTAAAGGAGACTCCATTATAGGTATGGTTTAAAACTAGCGGGGTTCTATCCAAGGGGGATTGGTCTAAGGTGGTATTCTCAAATCCTCTTCAATTGGAATCCTTTAAATGGAACTTTTCAAGGTTTAAATCATTATATTTTCTAAAAATATGTGATTTTAGCAAAAATCAGGATCTCCCAAAAAGTGTAAACCACTATAGTGGCAGCACCCTAGACTTAGTCCTAAGAGATCATCACAACATTGCACATCACCACGTGCTATATTAAGCTGCACATCACCATGTGCTATATTAGGTTGCACATTGCCATGCACTATATTAGGCTACACATCACCATGTGCTATATTAGGTTGCACATCACCATGTGCTATACCAGGCTGCACATCATCACAACTATCATTTTCACCAACTGCATTTGTTGAATCATGAAATTGTCGACTTCTACGAGATGGAAACATTGTATATTTTCTTTCCTTTTGTCTTTTCTCCACATTTTCTTTGCACTCTTTTTGTTGCCTATAAAACAAAAAAAATATCATATTATGTCTTATATACATAAATCTCTTGCCTATAAAAGTTCATTTAACACTATTAAACAAATAATATACTACTTAGTGGATTTACAACTTTCCTTTTCAAACCAAGACTCAAAAAATATTCATTATTCTTGGCCACTTTTTTAGTACGTGTGTACTCATATTTTGTCACTGTAATTTCAGCATTATGATCACTGACATCTAATTTGCACCTTACAGTCCCTGTCTTCATTTCTTGAAGTCCAAATAAATGATAATGTATAAATCAACAACTTGAATCAGTAAAAATTTATTGAGTTCATAAGTTGATAACCGTTGACTTTCAAATCTATTGATAACTGCAAATGGAAACTTAAAATAGAATTCAGGCTATATATTAAAAGGAATTTGCATTCAAAAACCAAGATGTCTACAATTATAGGTATTAGAAAATTTTTCCTTAGGGATATATTCACAAGAGAAGAACTCATAAAAACATAAAACAAGCAAGATGAAGGAAAAACATAGTCTAGTTCATCATGAGGTGTGTTAGAACCTTAAAATTTTTCCTAGTTCCATCATCACAATTAACCTTGAGCTTCATGACCCGAGCCTTGAACCTTATATTCCTTTTTATTTTTTACTTAACATATAAATTTTTTAGGTTTGAATGACACTAAAAGACCTATACAAAGCCAAAAATTCATCATATATACTTAAGCAAAAACATGTCCAACTAAAAACATTTCAAATCTCTTAACAGTATGTTACCACGATTCCTCAGTAGTAATATGAACCCTTAGTGGGTTGGTGGTGTGTTATAGACAACATGAAGATATTTACCACCATACCACATAACTATTATGATGAGGACGTGGTTGGGAGGTATGATAGAATTTAAATACATCATAAACTATCATACTGCAAGAAGGAAAAATGAAGGGTGTGGTATAGCAGTGAATAACTTGCCATCCCGCGAGGAAGATCACAAAGGAATGCGGTAGGGCAATATGAATTGCTACACCACAAAAGGATGTGATGAACCATGCGCTATGGCAGTAAGCCATATGTGACCATTAATGTAAACCGCAGTATCACAGGTTAAACAAGTCAACCTTGCAGTATAGAGGTAAGGATCCTGCTACCCTGGGCAATGCTGTGGGTTAAACAAGTCAACCTTGCAGTATAGAGGTAAGGATCCCACTACCCTGTAGTGAAATGCAAAGAAGCATGTGGTACAACAGTTTATACCCCTCTATCCCACAACAGTTATAGAAAGTGGTGGCAATAAAGCGATATTAAATGCATGAATCATGTCAACCATTCAATCTTTTAAAATCAATGGTGCATGTTCAAACTCAAACTACGAGAAAAATATTTGGTGTAAGGTTGATATTAATGTTGACATGACTGAGCTTAGAAGCAATTAAACCAATAATTCGACATTCTCTTTGCACTCATTTGTAAAAATTATCGTGGGGAGTTGGGAGTTTGAGGAGGTTAAGCTCTACAACCATCATAACTTGGGTAAGTGCACATAACACTTGTGAATTAAGTTTTACGGGTACAACATTGTTTGGAATTCTGCATTTCAGAAGTATAGGAGAAGTAAGATAGTTAAACTATGAATTAAGTTTTAGGAGTACAAGATTGTTTAGAATTATGCATTTCAAAAGTATAGGAGAAGTAAGATAGTTAAACATCATGCCACCCAAGAAGAAATAACCTAAAACTAAAAAGGACATTATTCTGGCCAAGAAGAAAGAACCCGAAACTAAAAAGGAAGAATCTAATGTTAAAAAGAGGTCCTTACAACATCCTATCATGGATATACTCCTTGAATCAATTGAGAGGATTTAAGAATTTTTTTAATGATGTGGCTCGTGGTTGTAGAGATGCCCTTATCCCTATCTCTAGGTGGGAACTGTTCAGGTACTTTTATGACAAAAGGGAGGGAAAGATTCCGGTGTCAAATCCATGGGCATTAGATTTGGCCAAGTTAATTGTCCCAAATGTTTTTATAGATGTAGAGTTCATCAAAGTATTGGCTTAGAGTTATCATCCTACTACTAGGTATGTGAGATTTCTAGATGGTTCACCATTAGTTGTGTTGACTAAAGCAACCATCATTGAATGTTTTGACCTAAACAAACAAGCCCTAACTAAAATTGATTTGGAAATAAGTAAAGAAGAATATACTAGATTGAGGAAAACCCATAGAAGTGATGAAGTCCCCATTTACATGAAAAGGGGTGTGAACAATAGGGTGATTCCTATATCCCCTTCTACTATACTGAACCATTTGAAGTCTCAGATTTCCAATTCTATTTCAAGAAAATCTACTTTTCTCTATGCCAGGTACTTGGGATAGATGCAAAAGAGTGAATTCCAGTTAGTTTAATGATGATGGCTATAAGGATTCAAAACCTTAAGACAAACATTGAATATTATTTTGCCCCATACCTGAAGAAAGCATTGCATGAAGAATTTCTACATGTCAGGGAAAATAGAGCCCCCATAACATTCAAGAAATATTCTTTGTTGTGCCACTTGATATTATACTAGAATAAAGATAGATGGACCAAAAGGATGTGTTTTGGTCAGATTGAAAAGAAAGGGAATTTGCTGCCAGTGTAACTATGGTGTTATATATGGGACAACAGATGTAATAATTAAAATTATGTGATATTCTATCATGACTTTGTGTATAGAATTATGAGAGTTCTTGGCTACCAACCACCAAGACTACACACACTTGTGCTAAAATTGTTAAGACCTTTGGCTTTGAAACCTGGGCAAGACCATACTCATAACTTTGGTGATTGGTTTTTTCTACCATATACCACAATAATCAAGATTTATGGATGCCCACAAACCCCACATATACTTCACAATGCGAACCCAAACCTTGGTACCTACAAAGCAACAAGAGTAAATGAGTTAGACAAGTGATTGCAAGCCAAAACAAGGATTCCCCATGAAATCCATTTACAACTTCAAACTAGGAAAGAAAATAACAAAGAACACAATGAAAATGATAAAACAAAGATTAAATCCTAATTAGATGTGCAAACTCATGATCCCATGGGGGAATTGGTGCTAATTTGATGTGAAAATTGGCCCTTTCCCAATTCCTATGATGCAATCTTGATGTGTTGAAGATGGTTGATCCACTTTGTTGGTGAAGAATGAGAACTCAAGCCAAAATCTGCAAAAACCTAGCTATGACTCAATGGTAATGGATGAAATTCAAGAGATATTTGAGCATGTAACTTTTCCTAGATTGTGGATGATAAATGAGGATATGAGCTCTTTATTTATAGAATTTCAAGATGGATGAATGTCCAAATTTGAGCAATGTGGGACTAACATTCATCCAATGATATGATGCCACTTGTCAAGCTATGAATGGATGAAGGATGTGCAAGATTTGGGGTTTGTGCTAATAAATGCATAATATTTGAATTTCAAATTTGTTGAAATGACATGCAAGAGGGAAGGGAAAATGAAATAATACCACTTGGCTCAAGGCAAAGGACATGTAAAATGAATTTATTTCCTTGTTGGTGTACATGTTGACTTGATTTTTGAATTCAAATTGAGAGAATATTCCAAAAGATGCCTTGTGAGGAAAATAGACATTTAATAAATGAATTAAATCTATTTTCATGTGCAACTTGCATTATCTAGAGGATGGGACATGAGATGAGATTAAATTAATCAAGGGTTAATTAATTTAATGAGAGAGGTTAGATGATGTGACCTATTTGAGTCAAATTTATGGATTTATTTAAATCAAATAAGAGAGGAATATGATAAGAGATTAATTAAATAAGGATTTTGATTTATTTAATTAAAAGAGATGGTGTTAGATTAAATCAAATAAGGTTTTAATTTATTTAATTTAATGGATAGACTTTAGAGATTTAATCAAATAAATTGATTATTTAATTAAATAGGGATAATTAGATCAGATGGATTGATTTAATTAACAAAGAAATGACTTAATTAGATAAAATGATTTATTTATTCAAAGAGAATATTGATGAATTTAATCAAATAGGGGATTTGATTAAATGGTTGAACCGAGGATGATTCGGGAAGAAATTATGTTAGTAAGTCGGGATCAGGATGCACAATGTCAATCGGTATATTTTCGTGTCTACACTTGAAAGTTTTCCCCTTGATAAGCCTTTTTAGAGTTCATGTGGTAAATTCTATGGATGGAAAAGGATGTAATGAGTAAAAAAAGGAAGGGTACATTTCTACCCAATTAGACAACATGTTGGGAATTATCAGTGGGATCCAATACACTTGAAGAGTTGTAGAATTATATAATTTAACAAGGTACTCTTTATAGTTTGGAAAGGAAAGAGCTTTTGACCTTGAGTGTCAAATGAATTGTGTAAGACACACCATCCTTACCAAGGCTATGGTTACTCACTAGATTGATTATGAAGAAGATGTAATTAGAAATTTTTTCACTCCTCAAGAGGTACATGAGAGGAGGAGAAAATGGGAAATTATGAAAAGGATTGAGGAAGAAAGAAAGATGAAGCACAATGATTTTTTGGGTTATTTCGAAGAGGAATTAGATCGTATCAAGAGGTTTCATATGATAATTGATAAGTTTCATGAATTATTTAAGACTACAATAGATACTGGGAGACTTGCCAAATTGTCTCCCAAAAGGTCGAGTGGTATTGTAATTACAAAACCAACTCTGGATACTGTTTCGGTATGTCATGCTTCTCTATGATCACCTCTTGAACAACCACCTTCTAATAAAAAAAAGAGACAATCTAGATAGACCCACTTGTTTCCTATGAAATAAGTGAGGAGGTTGGAGATACAAAAGAAGCAATTAATGTGTTAAGACATTTCAAGGATGATGTTGAAGTGGAACAACCTATGCTTGAAACTAAAGCCCACAGGCTTGAAGCTAGAGTCAATATTGAGGTACAAGGAGAAAGAGAAATGCATAAGGATGACAGGGTAGTTGCAGCTTGCAAGTTCTTGGAAGATGATGAATTTATCAAAACCCTTGAATTTAAAGACTTTTGGATTAAGATGAAAATGAGAGAGTTTGAAGCGAGGGTTGAAATAAATAAGATGGGAGCTGAGGAATCCCAACATGACCAGATAGTAGCCCAAAATTTTAATGAATTAAGGATTGATAATATTGATGTCAGCCCATAAGAGGCTAAAGAGATGATTTTGAAAAGTAATATACTTATTGTCCCTAGTATGGAATTAAAGAAAAAAATTTTACTTGATCAAGTGAGAACACATGAAGACCCAATTGCTAAGTTTGAATTAGATGAAGGGGTAAGTGGCACAAGGTATAACTCTAAGATTGAAACCTTGGCATTCTGGGCCAAACAAAAGAGTACAAAAAAACAAAGGTTACTAGATGTAGTGCAGGAAATGAAAGGGACAACTATGGTGAAAACATTAAAGGATACATCTCCTCTAGAAGCTGCAACCATGACAATGCATTAAGCTATGTTCACCTAAGCTATAGTTAAGGAGATGGAAGCTAGATTGGGTGAGTATGAAAAGGAACAAAAGTTTTTAAATGATGAAGTCAATAAATTATTCATGGAAAATGTGAAGTTGAAGGAACAATTGAAAGGACCAGGCCCCCCACAAAACAAGGAAATAATGCTATACCAACATCCTCCTACTCCACCAGTTGATATAGAAAGTGTTTCTACTAAAAAAGTGAGCATTCTTAGACAAGAGATTGAAGAGTTAAAGAAATCCAACAATGAGGGTAAGGAAGGATTGAATAAGCAAATATACAATATTTTAGAGAAGCATAGGATAAAGTTAATTGTGGATGATTTGGAAAGTGTGTATGATTGCTACATCTCACTGACACAAGAAATTGATCAGATGAAAACACATGTACCCATACTGTATCCCCATTTTAAGAATTGGAAACCCATACACCACACATTGGTAACCTTGTGCAAAATATTACAAAGGAGTACTAAGGCTCTTGCAACATTAAAACTTACCGAGAAGATGGCCAAAATAGTTATAGATGAGTTCCAATACATGCAAGGAGAGGACCCAAAGATCAGCTTAAGAATAGATTCATTTCATACTCTGAATCAATGGTTTGTGCCAAAACTATTGAAGGATGATGATCACTTGAAGGACCTCAATGAATGGAAGAGTGAATTTGGCTAGATTGTTCCATAGTGCATCACTCCCATATAAAAGGATGGTGTGTTGAGTCTTCATAGGTTTGACTTAATCATGGTGGAGTAATAGCATTGGATGTTGGATATTCTAAGTTTATCATGGATGGCAGGGAGTTACTAGACAATTGATGGAAGATTCACCTTGAAAATATATTGAAAATTCAAGAATACAAATGGCCACATGATTATACAGTGTACGAGTGGGAGTAGAGATATATGGGTCCTCCCCTTGAATAGTAGCCCTTGGGGTTGTCACAATGGAAGCACCACACATTTAGATACACTAATATGGAGAAAGGACCTTGAACAGATCTTTAGTGATCATGGGTGCCTTACGGAGATTAACAGACTATGGTGTCATGAGTGCTACAGACTTCATTAGTTATCTACTTTCTCTATTTTATGTTTTAAGAAAAACTAATGTTTAGTTTAGTTTATACAAAGAGGCATAAATTTTGAAAAGATGTCATATTTTGTAATGGTTTGAAGCTTGTTACTTCTCTTATAAAAGAGAAACCAAGACCGAATTTTGATATTATCATCATAGGAATTTATAGAAACATATATGAGGAGACTTAAGTTATATTGTAATATCTATTTGATACAATCAATGGACAAGAAGATTTAATCTGGTGCTCGAATTCTGGTCTCAATTATTTGTTGATAATACTATGTACATGATTGGATTTTTTTTATGTATTTTAGGTTGGAATATAGGGGTATATTATGAATTGGTATCAATTATTTGTTCATAATCATCTACATTGTTGATTACATTGTATTGCACATCTTTCAAATTCAAAGCATTACTTCACATTGCGTAGCTAATAACTAGATGTTGATAGATGACAAAATTTCAATTACAATATAGTTTGTACGAAGTCAACCTAAGTAGTTATGCAGTTACTTCACATTGCATAACTAATAACTAGGAGTAGCTTCCAATTGCATTTTCTTTTCATGGCATTCCATGAGACCACATTTCTTTGAGGAATTTTTTCAAACAGTTCACTACCTTATCTATGCTACCACATTTTTCATACATATTTTCTACCAAAGAATTTTACCAAATAGTTCACTTCCTATTTTCTATGGCTAAAAGCCTAAAAAAAGTGCTTTCGAACAAGCTATGGATGCTTTGAAAAAATCTATCAAAGCATAATAGAAAGAAATAACATAGACAAGGTAGTGAACTGGTTGAGAAAAAATGCCTCGGCGCATCAGTCTCATGGTGATGGAATACCATGACAATCCATAACAATTCTCTTGTCATGGAATTCATCATGGAATTCCATCACCATGAGACCACATTTCTTTGAGTCATTTTTTCCAAAGTTCATTGCCTTGTCTATGCTACCACATTTTTCATACATGTCTACCAAAGCATTTTATCAAACAATTCACTACCTTGCTTCTATGGCTAAAATCCTAAAATGGGTGATTTCAAACAAGCTATGTATACTTCGGAAAAAATTATCAAAAGCATAATAGTAAGAAACAAGCTATGGTCTCATGTTTTTTTTTGGCACGAAAAATCAGTGTGATTTTATTTGCATTTTTTTGTAGGTTTTAAACTCATGTTTTTTGGTAATTTTTCTGTTTGAAATGGGGAAAAATATTTGTGGTCAGTTTAGTGCATTTTATAATTGTATGATTCTCATAGTTAGTGAAAAAGGTAGTGTTCATGAAGGAATGGAAAAGATGTGTAGAGCCTTTGAATTATACCCGTAGTTTGTAATGGAATTGAATCATTTAGCAAACCATTTTTTCTTCATAGGGTAGCATTTTCTTGTGGAATAGTTGATTGAGATAGATCTTGTTTCAATTGACTACCCTCTCATGAAATCTCATTCATAGTATAATCTTGCACAATCTTATCATAGTAAAGGTGATTATAACACCACTGGCTGCTACTACATGACATCAATCAAGGAAAGCCAGAGGCCACATGATTTTGTGGATAGGTTTAATTGAAGCTAGGAGATCTTAAGAGTTATCTATCAAATTTTGAAAAGGTTCTAGAGGTCCACACTAACAACTATGAGAGCTTAAAGGCTATAGGCCATATATATGCTCATCAAGGGTAGGAAAAAAGGTTTTGGAAATTTTAACAAAGGAAACTTGCATAGATCCACGTGATTCCCATGCATTTATCAAGATGGTTGAGTTATTAATATCGGCATACCTCAGTGAGCCTTAGATTCTCTTAAGACAACAAAGTCTCTTCTGAAGGATAGAAGAGAAGAAGTACCCATTGAATTGTTAAACAACATTGGGGTTCTTCATTTTGAGCATGATGAACTAGAGTTGGCTCAACAAACTTTTATGGAGGCATTAGGAAATGGAATTTGGGTTGAATTCATAAATAAAAACCCCAGTGCCAATTCTACAGTCTTTTTTGTGCGCTTTAAGGTTATGGAATTCTTCCATCTACTAGAAGAAGGTGGTGTTTCACTTGAGTTACCATGGGATAAATTCACAACACTATTTAATCTTGCTAGGTTGTTTGAATAGCTACATGATACTAAAAAAGAAAATCTTTTATATAGGCCAAAATTGTTCAAGTTTCTTGATTATGTGGATGCATATCTATGTCTTGCAGCCATGGCTTAGGCTTAGAATCAGATCCAACTAAGCTTAGAATTGATTTAGGATGCACTTAAGGTGGATAAAAACTCGTGAAATGCTTTATGTATGCTTGGCAACATAGAATTGAAAATAGATGTCTAGCTTAAAGCAAAAGAAACAATTAAAGCAACATGCCAACTTTTCTTGGCTAATGAAGCAAAATGAAATGATGATGAAGATTGAAGGATTCAGATGGAAAGGACAAATAAAGAGGAAGAAATTCGGTGGGTGATGCAACAAGAGGAGCAATTTGAACATGTGAAGGAATTATGGAAGAGTAAGTGTAAGGACAAGGATGATGACGATGATGAGGTTGGTCAGTCTAAGAATAAACAAAAGAATGAAAAGAAGAAAAAGAAGAAGGATAAGGACCATAAGGCTTATGATTCTTATATGGAGGAACCTGATGTTGCCATGGAAGATGAGGAAAATTATATGAGTGACAAGGCACAAGATGATGTAGAAAATTCCCAATATCTTCTTGCAACTGTAGGTCTAGAAGACTTTGATGATGGCGATAAAAATTCTCTAGTTTCAACAAAATCACGAAGGAGACATGAATACTCTGATTCTGAAGATGATGAG